>JAXQQM020077995.1:95000-144945 GCA_034641835.2 Pinus albicaulis | reverse complement strand
AAATCGTATCTGTGCTTCACTGTTGGCATGTGATTGTTGCAATTGCTATTGCAGAACTTGTATTTGATCCTCTTTTTCATTTAATAATAGCCTTACCTCAGATGCTTTGTCAATAGTCGCGGAGGCATAAGCTTCTGTTATCTGAGATAATTTAGTAAGATTTTCAGTGGGATCTGTAGTAGGATCTTTCCATAAAACATCCAATTGTTCTGCATCAGTAGAGAGCGCACTTTCAAATTTTCTCTTCTTTCTTTGCTTCCTTACTATTGATTTATGTTGCGGGCTGTATAATATATCCAGAGGAGGAATTTCCTCTATTTTAAGTACAAGCTCGGCAGAGGGAGTAATGGGTATATGTTCTTTTTCTGTGACATTGCCACTTATTTCTGTAATCAAACCTTTTGTTGTCTGTACAGGAGTTTGTATGTTCTGTCCTTAAACATTAATCAAATCATTAAATGATTCCCATTCTTTATCTAACTGAGTGTTGATGGATGGTTGCTGTACATTAAGAGGTGGAAGATTCAACTGTGGAGTAGTTGAAGTCTGTTGTTGTGACAGCTCTTTTGATTGAGCTGTATCCTTGACTGAGCCTTCACTTTTATCCTGATCAGATTTTTTAGAATGTTCAGAAATTTATTTGTCAGACTTTGACTTAGACCTTTCTAAATCTGAGCTGCCACTGAGACTGACACTAGGAGCTGGTTCCCTTGCGGGTTCCAAACGCAAATTATCTAAAGGAATAGTGGTCAATCTTCTTTCTCTGTATACTTTAAACTCTTGAAATTCTTCTGGGGAGAACCGTGTTTGAGCTAAATTCAAAATGTCTTTAAATGAACATTTTTCTTGAAACATATCATCAAAAAGATCTTCTTCTCCAGAAAACACTCTTACTTTGACAACAGTGGTGAAATCCTTGACAATACCATATGGATCAAATAGCCTTCTTGGAAACTTAAACAATTTTAAACATGTAACATTGCTTACTTCCTTAAACGCGTGACCAACATCAAATAATGAAAATGCTCCGCAGGATACAGGAAATTGGGGCCAAATGGCTTTCTTTTTATCCTTTAATTATTTTGTCAAACCTCCGTCTCCACAGGTTTGATATGCAATTTCCCGAGCTATGAGTTTATCCGGAACATATAAGGGCAAAACATGGGGAGAAGCAAAGCTTCCAAAAACCCTCACATAAGTAAATAACTCTTCTCCAAACCATCTTGCGACAGGGAGAATGTCTACTTCTGCTTCTGGGGACAACCTTGGGGCATCCTTATTATACAACACTCTGTAAAGAGGCAACATTATGCCATGGAAAATTTTATAAAAATGAGGAACAAATTTTGATTCCCACAAATCTTTGTGATAAACATGGATGGGCAAGGGATCATGAATTGTCTATTGCCAACCCATTAAAGGGAACTTAGAAACAAAGCAGATCGAATCCATAACATAAGCAGATAGATAAAAAGGAGGATAAATCCTCTGAGACACAGTCCGTTTAGACCGATAATTGAAAATAGCCGTGGCTAAATTATCAGACAGTATTTTAGCCCAGTCCACAATGGTAGAGTTAACAGCAGCATTCAATAAGGGAAGCCATTCAGGCAAAAAATTATTAATGTCATGCTTTCCAAAAAGCCTGCATAACATAGCAGCAGCAAAACAATATGGAGAGGTGAGTGAACCGGTACTGTACATACCATGTTTTTCTTTCTTCAGTGGTTCATCTCTTCTGGACCATTCTTTAGTGCATTCTGCCAAATTTGCATTTTCCTTGGCAAATTTCTCCATAAATTGTTTGTTGTAAGTTGTCTGAGGCTCTGGAAAATGATACATAAACCTCAAATCTTCTGGAGTAAACGACCCGATGAGCTCTTGATCTGGGGTTTTAAACTGCCTGTTCGTAATATCGGTGCTATCTAGCACCCATTTGACCATATCTGTATACGGAAGAATTCTAGGTCTTGCTGCTATCCGGTGCAAAAATGAACAAGTCAGCTCTGTAAGAGATGCTTCAGAGGAATTACTTGAGCCCGTGGTAGCTGAAACATCCATTACCCTTGGCTTCTCTTCTTCAAGCAAACTAAACATACCCTCCCAAGTGGTGATGCCAACGTCTTTGTTGCAAGCAGTGTTTGCGTACAAGGATGCCATCTCTTTATTTTCAGAATTCAGAGCTTTCTCTTTCTTTCCAGAACTCGGAACTTTCTCTTTATTTCCCATAATGCTCTGAATGTTGCTTTGTATAGTCTCCTGTTCTTCGCGCCTACAGTTTTACGAATTAAGTGAGAATAATGATATGATAAAGGTGACGGGATAGTTTTAAATGCTGAAGGCGTATGAGATATATTATTTAATCATGAAATAACCTTTCGATCAAAACAAAATCTTTTTTCATTAATAATTGACAATCCATTCGTTAACTTGACATTAAAGCGCATAACAGATATCGATTTATGGAAGATTTACTTCGTACAACGAACTTTCAGAATGTGCAATAGTGTGATCTGCGATTTGCTTTGCAATATCGCAAAATCGCAATATCACAGCTTTCGCAAATTGAAATCATTGCAAATCGCAACTTTTGCAAATTGCAATCAGTAACATCGCGAAATCGTAATATTTCAATATCGCAATATCGCGAAATATAACATATGAAAAATATCCGTTAATATATTTTCAGCGATATGTGATTTGCGATAAATATTTTTCTGCATAGTTTTTTGGATCGCGTGCGATGGATGTGATATTCAAAGAAAGGTTTTCTTCTAATCTATCATAAACTTAAGTTTATTTTAAAGATTTTCCAAAGAAATTTCTTTAAGTCAATGATAGTAAGTTTTATTAAAAATGAAAACAAACACCAATAAATTTTTTGGATTTTTAAACTAAGGGTCCCCACTTATTTAGTATTATTACTAATACTAAATAAGAAGGGGGGTTGTTGCTGGCCACAACAATTGGCGATTCACTTGGAAGAACCAGTTATCTCTGCTTTTGAATTTTCTAAACTTTTCAAAACAGAAAATTTTCCAGAAAATCAAACTTTATTATAAAAAGACAAAGTACATTATGCTTCAATCTATGAATGATATTTCATTTCTTCTATGATCAACTTTGACTATTCACTTCCTCAAGTTAGTTCCTGTATCTACATCAGTCATTACTTGGTTTTAAAGATAAAAACAAAAGACTTCTCTGTAAATCAGTTTTAAATATGCTCATTTGTCGTAGGTAGAGCCACTGCTGCCAGCAAGCGTTTATAGCCTCGACAGGGTTACCTGTTACCCAGCAATGATCCTGTGTCCTACTTAGAAAAATATACAATTTTCAAAGAGAAATCCATATTCACACTTATTGCTTTTATTTTATTTTTATCCTTAAAGAACAATGTCTTGGTTTGGTAGCCAATTTATGACAGTGCCATTCACTTGATTTATAACTTTGCTGAACAAGCTGGCTCGTGATGAGACCTCTTGCCTTTTGATTGCAATAATCTTAAGTCATTGCCCTGTTGTGGTATGAAGTATTGGCAAAGTCAGCAAGCTATAATATCTATGATCATGATAAGTCGGCTCGTGATGAGACCTCTTACTCTTTAAGTTAGAAGTGTATCATTGGATTATTCCTTGAACTTTGTAATTTTCTAGGTGGGGAGGAAATCATTGTTTCCTTAAGATAGCTCTGGATGACAATAATAGAGTTTTTTTTTTGGAAAAGAACTTTTCTACAGAGAATCTTTGTTTTTTTATTGATACCTTTCATTGGACTGATATAAAACAATCTTTCACCAAAAGTTGCTTTTCATCAAAATTTTCAAAGTTGAAATTAATATCATTTCTAGATTAAAAACGTTTAACTGTATCTTTGGATAATAATGATCAATATTCTGAAAATAATTCTATTTATATAAGTGAAGAAATAAAATCTAAAAAGAGAACTAGTATCTTTTTGATGAATTCCAAATGTAACCATTAACAACTGGTTTTATTATGACAAACAAAGAAAACTAATCTACAAAATAGAAGAATGATCTCCTATGGAAAATATTTTTTAAGGATCTGTCCATTAACAGGTAAAGATTCTCTTTTCCCTGTTAAATCTTGTAATATAAAAGTTGATGGACCTATGATCTCTGCAATTTGGAAAGGACCAAGCCACATTCGTTGAAATTTCGTATGTTTTCCTTTTTCCTCATGAGCCTTGTCCCATTTTAGAACTAAATCTCCTATCTGAAAATCCTTCCTAGTTATCATGTTTGAATCAAAATAAGCTTTAACTAATGCTTGATGATGAGCATGAGTTACTTTGGCTTTTTCTCGTTGTTCTTCTAACTTAATTATTTCCATCTGCCTTAGTTGTAAAGAGGAAGTTGGTTCTTCATCAATATATTGGACTAAGGCTAGAGAAGGAATTGCTAGATGAGTTGGAAGAACCACTTCTCTCCCATAAACTAAATTAAAGGGAGAAGTGCCAATAGAAGCCTTCTACGTTATTCGATCTGCCCATAAAGCATATATTAAAGATTTATGCCAATTTTTATGATTTTGATCAATGGTTCGCTTAATGATTCTGATTAAATTTTTATTTGTGGATTCAGCTAACCCATTTCCCTGTGGATAATAATTGGCAGAATATTTAAGTTTGAAACCTCTCTTGAGTGCAAATTCAGTCATAGAATTACCAGAAAAATATGATGCATTATCAAACATTAAAGCAGAAGGTAAACCAAACCTGGTGATTATGAACTGATCTATAAACTCGATGATATGCTCAACATTAGCAGTCTTGAGAGGGACTGCTTCTACCCATTTCGTAAAATAATCAGTTGCTGTAATGATATACCTATGTTGTTTAGAAGAGTGAGGAACGATCTCACCTATTATGTCCAATCCCCATTGATCAAAAGGCTTCTCAATGTTGACTGGTTGTAATGGTAATGATGGTTTCTTTTGTCTTCCAGCTGCAGTTTGACAAATTTGACATTTCCTTGCATAGTTATGTGAATCTTTGAATAATGTGGGCCAGTAATAGCCTGCACGGAGGATCTTATGTGCAGTAGCATCTCCAGCATAATGTCCACCTGCTGGCCCATCATGAACTTCATGCAAGACTTTTTCAGCTTCATATTTCTCCAGACATCTAAGAAAAATAGAATCATAATTAATTCTAAAAAGAACATCATTTACAAGCTGATATTGTCTAGCCTTCAACCTTAGAGCTCTTTTCTTGGTGTGATCGAGATTTGGAGGAGCATATCCATTCTTCAGATAAAATATGATATCAGCATATAATGATTCAACATCGTTTAGGCTTACCTCATATGTTTGTATTTCTTCAGATGGTTTTTCAGAAATAAGTGCTGCTCCAGCTAGTATTTTGCAAAAACCTTGACCTCTTACAATATTTGCTGGTTTCATTTCAACATCATATTCTTGTAAAGTAGTAACCCAATTGGCTCTTTTCTCACCCACATCTTTTTGAACTAAAATATTTCTTACCGCTGGAAACGGTACTATGATTTTTGTATGGGTTTTGAGTAGAAAGGGTCTGAAATATTTAATTTCTTTGAAAACAGCATAAGCTTGTTTCTCCACATCTGAATAATTCAATTCAGCTCCCTGTAAATTTGAACTGAAAAAGGCAATTGGAGCTTCTGCTTTGTCTTGATTTGCTTGAGTAAGTATTGCAGCATAAGATTTATCAGAGGCAAATGTGTACAAAATAAAAGGATCGGAAAAATTTGGAGTTGCTAAAGATGGAGCATTGATAATTGCTTGTTTGATCAGATTGAATGCCTCATATTCATCTTTACCCCATTTGAAGTTTGAATTCTTTTTAATCATTGCTTGCAAGGGTGATACAATTCTCGAAAAATCTGGCACAAATATTTTTACAAAATTAATCTGACCAAGAAAATATTGCATAGCTTTTTTGTTGTGAGGTAAAGATATTTCAGAAATTTCCTTGATTCTATCAGGATCAATATGAATTCCAGATTTTGATACTATGAATCCAAGAAGTTTTCCTTCACTTAATGCAAAAAAGGACTTTTTCGGATTAAGTGAAATTCCATACCTTTGACAACGTTGGAAGATCTGCTTCAAATCTCTAAGATGATTGCTTCGTTTTTTGGAATATACAGTTATATCATCCAAGTAAATTACCACTGATTTGTTAACTAATCCCTTGAAAGCAATGTCCATAGCTCTCTGAAATGTGGCACCAGCGTTGATCAGACCAAAAGGCATCTTTTGATATGCGTAAGTGCCCCATTTGGTTCTGAATGTAGTTTTCAATTGATCATCAAGAGGGACCAACACTTGATTGTATCCAGAGAAACCATCTAAGAAAGACATTAATTTTGATCCTGCAACTGCCTGTAATATTTGCTCCATAGGAGGCAAAGGAAAATTATCTTTTTGGCAGGCTTTATTAAGATTTCGAAAGTCAATGCAAATTCTAATGTCTCCGTTCTTCTTTCTAACAGGAACCATATTGGAAACCCATTTAGAATGTCAAACGGGAAAAATAATCTTGGCTTTCAATAACTTATTGAGTTCAGATTTGATTTGGTTTTCTAGATTGGGGTGGATCTTTCTCAACTTTTGTTGGACAGGTTTTTCATTATTGATCATTGGGATAGTATGTTGGATGATAGAAGTGTCATAAGTTTTCAGTTCATCATAGTTCCAAGCAAAGACACTTTTATATTGTTTCAAAAGATGAATGTATGCTAAATTTTCTTTAGGAACTAGACCAAGGCCTAGGTTGATATTTTGTGGTTTGGCATCAGTTCCTAGATTTACTAATTCATAATTCAAATTTGAACTTTGCAATTTTGAATTGGTAGATCTTTTAAATTGATCTTTCAAATCATAAAGGTCTTCTAACTTGACTACTGACTTTGGCATAGCATTATTGGTGCTATCTTGGAGTAATTGTTTGTCATGTTGGTCTTCATCAATTATCTGATTGGTGTAAGATCTTTCAGATGTGAGAAAGTTTACAATATCAGGATCATCATTGAAAATCCTCCAATTGGTAATGTTATCAGGAATCGAGGGTCTAAAGATTAATTCGATTGAAAATCGATCAGGACTAAAGTCTTCTGCAGGAATGAGCTTGGAAGCTACATTAGCTAGGAGGTCTGAACTAGCATTCTGAATTCTGGGAATTGATGAAATATTAAACGCTATAAAGTGTTCAGTCAGATCTTGGACTAAAGATTGATAATGCTTTAAATGACCTAATAAACAATGTATAGTATTGCGTACCTGTTTGATTACAATTTCTGAAACTTCAAAAACTTGTAGATATTTGATGTCTAATCCGATTGCTTTGTATAATCCTTGGACTAAAGCCTCGTATTCTGCGGTGTTATTAGTGCAATCAAACTCAAGTCTACAAGTTAACATAATTTTTTTTCCCTCTAGACTAACCAAAATGCATCCTGCTCCTACTCCTTCATTAGACTTAGAACCATCAAAAAATAATTTCCAAAATAAAGATTTATTTATAGGAGTATCTACAAAATTAATACATTTAGAACTATATGTTTGGGAAAATTTTTCTATTTGAGATAAAACAGAATGTTCTAAATAAGGTGAAGTATGAGCATTAAAATTTCCTAAGAAAGAATCAACTGAATAATTGCCAATGATATTACTGTTGTATGCAACTGGTTCATTCTCTCCTTCAAGTTCTGTTACTATGTATTTATGATGTTTTTCTCGTTCAACCTTTATCTGATTTGGTTTACCATTGTAAGGAAGCCACATATGTGACCAATCAGTTGCAAAATATCCATGAAGTTTTTCTGACCAATCTCTGCTAAGAATTAAGCCATAAAATTCTGGAATATCTGCAACTAAAATATCAATGACTTGACATACCTTTGGGTTTGATGACAATCTTATGGTAACCTGATTTAATTCGCCAATTACTTCAACTTGCGATTGATCAAGCTGGACTAAGCACAAAGCAAATTTTTGTGGTTGAATGTTCAATTTTGCACATATTGATTTTGGTAAAATGTTAGATGAAGCTCCAGAATCCACTAAACAATTATGAAAATTTTTATTGAAAACTTCATAAGTAAGAAGAAATGGAGGAGTATGAGATCTCGACCTTCCTCCAATTAAAGCGATATTTTCTAGATCAACTTTACTAATTGCATTAGCTGGAGGTCTTCCCATTTCGTTTGAAGCTTGAGAAATCACAGGATCAGGCAAAGGTTTTTCTGGTACAACATGTAATTCTTTCAAAAGTACCTTTTTTTGGTGTTTTAACTTGCTCAATTCATAAAAAGTGATGTTAGCCCTAGTCTTCTTCATGTCTTCTATGATATTATACTCCATTTCATCTGGAACAATCAGTGTTCTTGATGGAGTTGATGAATCTGTCTGGACTGGGCTAGTTTGAATTGCTTTAGATGTTGTTTTCTTGGGTGCAACTTTATCCTTAGTCAATGAGCTTGCGCTCTTTGACTTAGGAGTAGATTGAGGAGGATCAAGTTGATTTCTACTTCGAGTGCTAACAGGGGATGCTTCTTGATCTTCCTCATCTGGAAGGATGAAATCCCACATACCTTGTACTTCTACAACTTCTTCTTCATCAGTAGTCTCTTCAGTAGCAGTTTCTTCTTCTTCTTCTTCTGATTCAGCATTAGTAATAGCATTTGGTGGCTTTGGATCAGTTGAAGGGTTTCTTCTAAAAGGCTTGAAATATTTTTTAGAAGATGTTTCTGCCACTTGTTTCTTAATGTCAACCATTTCGTTAGACATGGTTTTCAAAACTTTTTGCAATCCTTCTAAATCAAATGGATCTTTTGATTGCTTTTTCTTGGGATCTTCCTTAAAAGTGACTTTCTTGGATTTTCGTTCTTCTATCGCATTTTTCTTGTCTAAAGCAATGATACGTTTTTCTACCGCTATTGCCTCCTTCATGTTATCTGCCAAAGTTGTTTTGTTAGCCCTATCAACAAAGATTGCTATGTTTGATGGTAGAGCAGAAATATACCATTCACTTCACACTTCTTCACTAGGCTTGGAAGCAGTAGGAATTTTGTTTAACAATTTATTGAAACGTGAATTAAAATCCTTGACAAGTTCTTTTGAGTCAGCTCTAAGATTAGATAGATCATTGATCAATGTTGCTGTAGACCTTTCATCACCAAATTTAGTCAAAAATTGATCTTGAAAGATATCCCAACTAGTGATGGATCCAGATGGTAATGAAAAATACCATGATCCAGCTGCTCCTTGTAGAGTATAAGGGAAAAGTCGGACAACAACATCTTCATTAATAACTCCATTGAGATTTATAGACAACATAAAAAAATTTATATGTTCTTCTGCTAACATGCCTGCTTCAGGGTTAAACTTAGGCAGCCATTTTTCAAGATAGGCTGGTAATTGACTCAAGGGTGCAGGCATTAATACTGCCCCTGGATTATTCCATGGCATTTGGGCCATCAATGAACTACTAACAGAGGAAAGTGTAGAAGATGATATCTGTGATTAAGAAGATGAAGATATTACAATTACAGATGATTGAGAAGGTGATGTGGAAGTTCCAATGGAGTGAGGGACAATAGTCTGAAGTGGAGGGGTGGACGGTTGAATTCGTGGTGAAGAGGTTGAGATGGATGATGGTGAGGAAAGAGTCTCGCTGTCAGAGCCTTTAGGTGATTTCCTTGCTCTTTTCCTTGTAGGTAAAGGTAACTCGGTTGGCTGAATGCCAAGCTTTTCACTCTATAATCTGGTAAGAGGATGAGCAGGATTATATTTCGAAGTTACAATGCCTTGAGATTTATCAGATCTTTGAGGTGATATTGAGAATCGTTGAAGTTTATGAATCAAAGATTCAAATTCAGGAGGTTCAATAGCATATTCTTCTGAAAATTCAGGGTTTGTAGCAGTGTCTGTTCTTCTTGTGACTTCTAGCTCTAGATTTACAATTTCTGAGTGCGATGGAGAAGTCGGGGGAGATGGTGAGGGTGATTTAATCTCGGAATGGTATTTAGATTTATATTTACTTGCCATTCATAGTTCATGGCCCTCCTTCTAGCACCAAATATGTTGAAGCCCCGAAAATCGGGTCTACAACAAGGGGGATACCCACCCGGTCTAGACCTTGGTTATCAGCTCCTTTTCTGTTTGGTATAGTGGGTCCGATTGGGGATAATGGGACCAATTTCCCAATTTGTGTGTGTGTGTTGAGAATAGATATTTCCTTTCTAAAAAGGTTCCTAAGTGAAATTATTTTATTCTATTTCTAATCTAATCATATGCAAATTATATTCTAATTAAAACAGAAACATCTAATTCTTAACTAAACCCGGGATAAAATCTTATTTATGCGATCTAAAATGATTTCAAATAACAATTGGTAATAAAGATCATTCAAATGCTATAAGAAAAGAATTCAATAAAGATAAACCACTTCATATAAAAAGTTAGATGAAACAGTTGTGAAAAACATATCGCATAATAATTTATTCATACATTTAAGCATAAACAAATAGTCACCACCGTACAAAAGTGCCAAATGATAACTGAAGCATTCAAGCATCAATATATAAATAACTGAACATAAATATCACTTTTAACACAGAAGCAGAAAAAGTTAAGAGATAAAAGTACCATTTATAATTGGTTCTACTCATGAGCTAGAAGAAATAATGATTTATCTCCTCCTAATCCAACATCTACTAAGAGTACAGAAATGCAACATCAGTAGCAGATATTAGACACAGATATCAATAAATCTCGTTCCATTCATTCATCAAAACCTCCTCTGAGGGTGCAGAAGTGCATGTTCTGAGGATAATTTTTTGACAAATTTCTGGACCCTTCTCTAAATGCATGAGAAGGGCTTAAATACTACTAACTAAATCTAATTATAGTTTATTACAAAAATTTAGGATTCGGTTTAAATGACCGTCCTTTTTCTAGGAAAAAATAAAGTAAAACTAACACTAAATCTAAAACTAAAATTAACAACTAACTACTTGTGAATTTGGTCTTTGAATTTGCAAGCATCCAGCATTGATTTGAGAAGAGGGGGCTGGCCGACTTCAGATTTCAATTGTCCCGAAAAGACGGAATCAGCAAGTGTGGGCGCGATCTTCTCAGCAGAATTAATGATGCAATTAAGAGTATTGCATTGACTGTGTGGTTTTACTAGACACGTCCAGTAAGAATCCCAGTTTAATTTTGTCAATCCTTGAATTGATTTCGCCTTCTCTTCAGCTTTCTGTTTCCACTCTGTTTGCAATTGCTGTGCTTGTGGTAGGTATCCCGGAATGGTTTATGAAATTAAATTAACCTTGTGCAAATTCTCATTTACACAATCAGTAATGTGGCTCGTCGCTGTAGCTGCTTCCTCTGCTGCTTTTTCTGCCTCTCTGATCTGTGCATCCCATTTATTGAAGAGCATTTCTTTATGACTGTCATTGATAATTGGTGCTCCTACTCTTTTTCCTTCCTCTGTCTTTTGCCATGCCAAATAATTAGTAACTCTTTCATTTGTTAAATCATAATCATGTCGTAATTCTACGACATGATTAGTGATTTTATCACTTTCTTGACAAAAAGAGTTCCACTGTGAAATCTTTTGGCATAATATATCTTGTTGTTGCAGCAGTTGATTATTCAAAGAAATAGACTCTGAGATAAACTCTGTAAGCTTGGGGTCGTCTTTATGCGTTTCTTGCATAATCTATATTTGTTTCTCTTTTTCGGCCAAGCTTTTCTGATACCCAATTTGCATTTGCTGAAACTTTTGTTGTAACTTTTCAAATTTTACCTGTGCTTCACTGTTGGCATGTGCTTGTTGCAATTGTTGTTGCAGAACTTGTATATGATCCTCTTTTTCATTTAATAACAGTTGTACCTCAGATGCTTTGTCAATAGTTGCGGAGGCATAAGCTCCTGTAATCTGAGATAATTTAGTAAGATTTTCAGTGGGATCCGTAGTAGGATCTTTCCATAAAACATCCAATTGTTCTGCATCAGTAGAGAGCACACTTTCTAATTTCCTCTTCTTCCTTTGCTTCCTTACTACTGCTTTATGTTGTGGGCTATAGAATATATCCAGAGGAGGAATCTCCTCTATTTTAAGTACAAGTTCAGAGGAGGGAGTGATGGGTATATGTTCTGTTTCTCGGGTGACATCGCTACCTCTATTTCTAACCACCCGTCGTCTGGGGACAGAGTTTGTATGTTTCATCCTTCGCATTAATCAAATCATTAAATGTTTCCCATTCTTTATCTAACTGAGTGCTGATGGATAGTTGTTGTACATTAATAGGTGGAAGATTCAACTTTGGAGTGATTGAAGTCTGTTGTTGTGAAAGCTCTTTCGATTGAGCTGTATCCTTCATCGGCAGCCTTCACTTTATATCCCGATCAGATTTTTTAGAACAGCGAGAAATCTTTGTCAGACTTTGACTTAGATCTCTCTGAATCTAAGCTGCCATTGAGACTGACACTAGGAGTTGGTTCCCTTGCGGGTTCCAAGCGCAAATTATCCAAAGGAATAGTAGTCAATCTTCTTTCTCTGTATATTTTAAACTCTTGAAATTCTTCTGGGGAGAACCGTGCTTGAGCTAAATGAAAAATTTCTTTAAATGAACATTTTCCTTGAAACATATCATCAAAAGATCTTCTTCTAGAGAATACTCTTTACTTTAATAATGGTGAAACTTTGACACCACTACAGGATTACTAAATAGCCTTCTCGGAAACTTAAACAATCTTAAACGTGTAATATTTTTTACTTCCTTAAACGCATAACCAACATCAAATAATTAAAATGTTCCGCAGGATACAGGAAATTGTGGCCAAATGGCCTTCTTTTTATCCTTTAACTCTTTTGTCAAACCTCCCTCTACACAGGTTTGATATGCAATTTCCCGAGCTATGAGTTTATCCGGAACATACAAGGGTAAAATATGAGAAGCAAAGCTTTCAAAAACCCTCACATAGGTAAATAATTCTTCTCCAAATCATCTTGCGATAGGGAGAATGTCTACTTTTATCAGTATAACCTTTTGGGCATCCTTATTACACAACACTCTAAGTACGCAGGCAACATTATGCCATGGCAAATTTTATAAAAATGAGGAATGAATTTTGATTCCCACAACTCTTTGTGATAGACATGAATGGGCAAGGGATCCTAAATTGTCCATTGCCAACCCATTAAAGGGAACTTAGAAACAAAGTAGATTGAATCCATAACATATGCAGATAGATAAAAAGGAGGATAAATCCTCTGAGACACAGTTTGTTTAGACCGGTAATTGAAAATAGCCGTGGCTAAGTTATTAGACAATATTTTGGTCCAGTCTACAATGGTGGCGTTAACAACATCATTCAATAAGGGAAGCCATTCAGGAAAAATCTTATTAATGTCAGGCTTTCCAAAAAGCCTGCATAACATAGCAGAAGCAAAACAATATGGAAAGGTGAGTGAACTGGTATTGTACATACCGTGTTTATCTTTCTTCAGTGGTTCATCTCTTCTGGTCCATTCTTTAGTGCATTCTGCCAAATTTTCATTTTCCTTTGCAAATTTCTCCATAAATTGTTTGTTGTAAGTTTCCTGAGGCTCCGGCAAATGATACATAAGCCTCAAATCTTCTGGCGTAAACGACTCGATGAGCTATTGATCTGGAGTTTTAAACTTCCTGTCCGTAATATCGGTGCTATTCAACACCCATTTTACCATGTCTGTATACGGAAGAATTCTAGGTCTTGCTGTTATCTGGTGCAAAAATGAACAAGCCAGCTCTATAAGAGATGCTTCAGAGGAATTACTTGAACCCATGGTAGCTGAAACATCCATTACCATTGGGTTCTCTTCTTCAAGCAAACTAAACATACCCTCCCAAGTGGTGATGCCAACGTCTTTGTTGCAAGAAGTGTTTGCGTACAAGGATGCCATCTCTTTATTTTCAGAATTTGGAGCTTTCTCTTTCTTTCTAAAACTAGGAGTTTTCTCTTTCTTTCCCATAATGCTCTGAATGTTGCTTTGTATAGTCTCCTATTCATCGCGCCTGCAGTTTTACGAATTAAGTGAGAATAATGATATGAGAAAGGTGACGAGATAGTTTTAAATGCTAAAGGCATATGAAATATATTATTTAATCGTGAAATAACCTTTTGTTCAAAACAAAATCCTTTTCCATTAATAATTGACAATCCATTCATTAACTTGACATTAAGGCGCATAACGGGTCTCGATTTACGAAAATATTTTCTTCGTACAACGAACGTTTTTAAGAATCTGCGATAGTGCGATCTGCGATTTGCTTTGCAATATCGCAAAATCGCAATATCGCAAATCGCAGTTTTCACAAATCGAAATTATTGAAAATCGCAACTTTCGCATCATTGCAATATCGCAAATTGCAAATTTCACAAATCGTAATCAGTAACATCGTGAAATCGTAATATCATGATATCACAATATCGTGAAATCGCAATATCGCAAAATATAACATATGAAAAAATATCCGTTAATATATTTTCTACGATATGCGATTTGCGATAAATATTTTTCTGCATAGTTTTTTGGATCGCGTGCGATGGATGTGATATTCAAAGAAAGGTTTTATTCTAATCTATCATAAAATTAAGTTTATTTTAAATATTTTCCAAAGAAATTTCTTTAAGTCAATGACAGTAAGTTTTATTAAAAACGAAAACAAACACCAATAAATTTTTTGGATTTTTAAACTAAGGGTCCCCACTTATTTAGTATTATTACTAATATTAAATAAGAAGGGGGATTGTTGCTGGCCACAATATACCGCCAACGATTATCATGTGCAAGTTAAGTAAGGATGATGAATTTCCTAAGATTAATACAACTCTTTACAATTTTGGGATTAGGAGTCTACTATCCCTGACAAGTTTAAGATCATCTATATGCATGCAATAGGAATGGTTGAAATATTTCAATTAGCACCAAAGGAATCACATATGCAAGCAATAAAGAGGATATTTTGATACTTAAAGGGCGCACTTGATTTTGGGATTATGTCCTAAGAATACACATTTCACATTAATAAGGTACACAAAATTTGATTGGGAAAATAATGTTGATGACATAAAACACACTAGTGGGAGTGCATTTTTCCTAGGAGATTGTCTTGTGTTTTTGTCAAGAAAAAACAATCATCGATCTCTTTCTATAGTTGAAGCCAAACACATAACAACAATATACTATTGTACCTGTTATCACTCAGTAATTTCTTAAGGTTAAAGAAAGAAATAGTCCGAGGTAACCACATACCAACTTTTAAACTCTAGGATCTAGCCTTCCTAGGGTTTAGAGAGGGCTCTCTCTTTAAGATATAACTTTGTTTTAATTATATGATATTAGGCTAGTTATGATTATGAAAATTGGTTTTTATCTGGTTTGGTTTGGTGGGAAAAATCACTTAATGAGATGGATAGTGGGAGATATGTTTGTCCATTGGGCTAAGGAGTCTAAAGTCAAGCAGACAGAACTAGGATCAAGGTCAAAAAGTAAAATGTTTTTAGGGCAAGATAAATAAGTCTTTGAAGATCTTGGAAGGCTGATTTGGTGAAGTGGTTTAAGCGGGATAAAGAGCAATGAAGGATTCTTTAATCCGGATAAGGAAGGAGTAGACAGAGGTCATTCAAAAGAGGGAGCAATTAAGGGTTCCCTACTCTGGAAATCAGCAAAAAAAATAGAAATGATAAACAGTTAAATACAGGGTGCTTTTAAAAAATCCTGTAATAATACTCCTGATTTATCATTCAAATTTAGAACACATAATGGATGCATGAAACAAAGAAGATAAAGAATGACAAGTAGAAAGTACTTCACTTCAATGGCTCATCACATGAATCCTGAAATATGATGCTAGATGATTTGATCCAGTCTGCTACTTGAGATTGCTACAAAAAGCCTTCAAGTACAAAAAAAATGACTATAGAAATCTTTAGCAATTTATTCCACCCTCAATACTTCAAATGATGAAGTATTTATACAAATTCTAAACTAGAATATCTTGAAAAAATATCAAGATTGGTTTACAAATATCTCAAACTTTATTACATAAATAGAACTTAATAAAATGACACTCAAAACTAATGAATCTATTTGGCACTATAATTATGGATTTATGGTGACAAAGAAGAGAATTCGAATTTGATATCAACTCTAAGTTGATGATGAGGCATCCAAGTCACTAACTATCTCCTTCCTTTGTGCATTTTGCTCCAGAAATTCTGCAACATTGGGGTCCAATGATACATTTGTATATCTCAATACTAACTAGATATGTAAATAGTGAAAGAGGTTTTTGTATATAAATATGTCGCTAAGATAAATCTCTCTCAGTTTCCAAAAATTTAGTTCTCACTGTTCACAGTAGGCTCTGCACAAATATGTGTAAAATAGCACTTTGCACAGTCTGAAAAATAGGTTGTAAATATGTGCATGTATCTCTCATTTTGTAATACCTGTGTAAAACATGAGATAGGTTTTTCTAGATTGGCCTCTTAGGAACACAAACCTCCTCTAGTTTTGTAAAATTAATCTTGGATTGGTCACAATAGTTTCTACAAAACTATGACGTAAACATGAAATTTCTGGAAAATGTCCCTTCATGCTCTGTTTTCATCTTTTAACCTTTTTGTTATTTTAATTGTTTTTTCTTTTACTTTGGATAAAATTCATTGTTGTTGGTGAAATTATTTTCATCTCTATTTAACATTACTTCTTCCATGTTTACTTTTACTTTTTTACCTTGACTGCTCTGTAACTTTGTTTTAACCTTCACTCTGACTTTCATCTGATACCCTTTAACTCTGATGCTCTTTGACTGTTCTATTTTCGCTGTTACTGTGAATTAGTATTTTACTTTTACCATTCACTGTGTAATTTCATCATTTTTATCTCTCTCTAAATTTATTTTATTCTTTCTTTGTATAAAAACTGTTTGTTGAATGAAGCTTTTGAATTAAAATCCGAGAATTTGGAGCAAACAATTTTGTCAACTAGTATTGAAACTGTTGGCCCAATTTCATATTCTGATAATAACCTGCAAAAATCAAACAATTTGTTAATGAAACAAAGGTCTTCAAGGAGGGTTTCTCTGGGATAGTCTTTAGGATTCTTGTGGCTGCTTCTACAATGGTTTGTGTATTTGAATGCCTGGATTCGGGCTTAATTTGAGCTCAAAATAGCTTAATTGGAGTTAGTTGCTCTGTAATAGGTCGAAAAAAGGTTTTCTCGGAGTTTTATTAACAAAAAGTGAAACATTTGACTTGGAGGGGTAGTATTAATGTTATTTCAACATTGATTAACCTTTACTTTGACATTTGGCGCAGATGAACAATACCTGGTTTGGCAGATTGCACAGAAGGGGTAATGGGATTCTTCGCATTGCTTTAAGGCATATGGTAGTTTTTTGCAAATGAACGTGATAACACCTGGTGGCGACACGTAGTGAAGGAGTGGATGGGAAAAACCACCCATTTCGTGTTGATTGGGTTGGTTAAGTTTCAGGGAGTGAAGAATGTGAATGCCATCCGATTTGGGGGAAGGTTGATCTGACGGCAGTCACGCAATCAAATTGCGGGGGTGTTAATGTGACGTGAGGTCGGGTGTGTGGGGCCGGATTTTGACTTTGTATAAGTCTAAATTGGGTATTTTAATGTTTTATTCGGGGTTGGGTTATAACCAAAGTTTTATATGGCGCTTATGTATATAGGTGGGGTTTCAATATGCGGGGCCCGAAAGATTTTGACATGTGGGTAGATAAAACTTTGGTTTATATTAAAACTATGGGTTTTGGAGGACTGTAAAATAATGGAGTTAATTATAATACGGGAAAAAGGGTATAGGGGTACTAATACATAAGTTAAGTGTTAATATGAAATGGATGCGAACATAGTAAATACACTAAGTAAAGTGTAATATCGTGTTTTTTCAAGGTGGAATTTCATAATGGTGGCCCCATTTTAACATTTCACACTTAATACTTAGGATAAATAGCATTTTGTAGGTTTTTTGAGGATTTTGTATGAAAAAGGGAATTAGTCAAGGGGGTTTTACTTTTCCTAGACAAAAAGTGTTTTAAACTTAGGAAAAGGGATTTTGTTGAGGAAAAGGATTTTGTGAAGGAAATCTAGTACATTTTACCAATCAGTCACTAAGCCTTGGGTCCGGTCCCAACAAAAGTCAGAGAAATGCTTCGAGCCTTTATAACTGAAGGTTTTTAGTATTGAAGTGTATTGTGGGGAGGGAAATTAGTAATTCGCTAGATGATGTTTTAGTCACGCCTTGTGTAACTGCTTTCTACCTACCCATACTTTATTCTACCATTTTTATTTATTTGCACAGGTGCATTTGAGCTTGCAAACCCTAATCCATTTTTCTTTTGAAGCAAGAAACTATCTAATTCTAACCTTATTTCATCCGAGGACTCAGATTAAACTGTTGAGCTCCTCATTTATTCTCTAACTGTCTACTGATTTGTCAAGTTTAAACTATTTGAATTTTTTTTTATTCTCTATCTATAAACATGAAATTTAAAGCATGAAAAAGTTAATATTAACTATTTAACTCTTCTTGGATTATGGCATTTTGAACAAACTGCACATAATCATTATTTTTGTAGTGAAAAGTAAATAGTAGTGGGATTTAAACTTGCAACACTTTCATGATCTATTTTTGATGGGGTTCATATTTAATATTCTTTTGATCTTTGTTTCTTTTTGTGTCCTTTGATTGTTATTTTAGGACATACCCTCTTTTCATTTTTTTAATTTGGGAATACATTTGCAGAAAAAAAAGTTATGTACAAAATTTCAATATTTTAACAGAGTAAATTCAAAATTATGAATCCTATATTTATAGGACCCTAATAGTACCCAATTTATTTGGATGAAACAAATTTTTCCAGACATCAAAGTGGAATATTATTAGTCAATTGTTTTTTTCCGCTACAACGCTAGTGCAATCAATATCTCAAGAAATCTTGTCAAGGACTAAAAAATAAAGCACATTCCAATCATCATTTCCTCAGAAAACAAGTCGTTGAGGAGAATGTCAAGATGGAAAGTATTGGCACTAAATAATAGATTGTTGACATATTTACCAAACCTCTACCCAAACAAAATTTTAAATTTCTCAGGCATAAGTTGGGAGTGATCTCTCTTGTATCCCAGTAAATAAAGCACAAAATTATGGGGATAACTCTTTCTTATTAGTGTAAAATGGGGAGAGAATGTAGACATGGGGAGCCATAGATGAGAGGTATGGAGAAAATACAAATAGGGGGAGAATTTATCAAAGGAAACAAATATCAAAGTATTTCCATCAAGGATATTGTTGGAAATGGTTGTTATTGATGTCAAGGCCTATCCAAGTAGGCCCCATTTGGATACCATATCTTTGAAGGAAATTTTACTTTAATTATCTAGCTCAAATGGGAGCATAGGATATATGGTTCGAAAACTTATTCTGGGACCTTTCTAACGATATATGACACACATCCCAAATTCTTACAATTAAGGAGATACAATTTTTTGAATATTCAATACACATTTTGTCACTCGGCCCAGCCAGTGGACAAGTCAATCCAACTAGTGCACAAGTTGACCCTAAATTAGACCCCATATGCATTATAAATCAATGTAAGAAGGAAAATTTCTCACCACCACTCAAGAAATTTGGCTATGTTTTTAGGAGTAGGTCTATGGTTCATATCTCATGAACCAAAAAGAAGTGAAGTGAAGTCGAGTTGGAGAATATTTTTGTGTAACGGTTTTTGGCATAATTCTTAGGAAGGGTTTTTATTATTTTTTTAGGCCTGTTGAGGCTGAGTTTTGTTGTTAAGGAGGTTTATTTCAGGGGCTATTGGAACACGTTCTGCTTGACCTATCCGAGATTGAATTTATGTCTTGGTTTGAGGCCTAGTTGCAGTCTTGGTCAGAGGTAAAATTATAAACCTATTCTAGTTGGAGGTCGAGTTATAAACCTATTATGGTTGAAGGTTGAGGTTTATTGGAGACCGAGTTGCAGTCATTGTGGAGGCCAAATTCTATTATGCGTTAGGTATAAGCTACTAAGAAGGAAGACCTTCTTTTGAACACGTTCTAATCCTAAACACTATCTCTTGAATAATAAAACAATTGTAAGTTTGTGCAGACTAATGATTGGTGTCCTCATCTTCTTGACAGGTTGGAGCCTGCTATTTTTTTAAGTTGATGCTTATAGAGGATTAGTGTCCTCACAACTAGTTGTAACAAATTGAAGGTTATTTGGATATCATTCAAGTGTTTTTTTTTTTCAAGTTTGGAATTCCACTTTATCTTTTTGTTCAGGCGTTATGCTGATTATTGATTATTTGACGTCATTTTAGTCTTAAGATTAATAAAGTGAAAAACAATTTATTGAGTGTGATACTTATTTTAACATCCTCAACCACCTGCTCGGCAACAATACCACCACCACATAACTTAGAAATTTCTAATTAGATCACGAAAGCAAAAATCCCTAACCATGCCATGGATGTTCCCAATCCTGATAGTTTTTTGGTTAGAATGAGTGTAATGCAATCTCCAAAGTGCAATATTTGTCACATATAAACCACAAATACTTAATTTCACAGTGGAATTAACAATTATTTATCCATATTTAAGCACATTAGCACCAAACCCTAACTAGGGTTCACACACTTATTCAAGTGAACTGATGCATCACATTGTATCCAATAAAAATGGAAATTACCCGACTTAGGGTTTATCATTAGAGCACATGGATACATATGAAATTACATACAAAAACATAAATATATACAAATTCTCAGAACCTCGAAGCTACTATTTATACATAATTCCATAAATCAACAAAACATTAAGAAAAAAATTATTTGAATAAAAGTAGCAATTAGCTATGGGCTTTCCACGTTCCACCCAGCCATAAACCGCTTGGCTCATGGACTTCAACCACGGGTCACCCCAAAGTTGGGGCTGCAATTACAAAGGCAACGATAAACCAAAAAGCATTCAAACATCTATGACCAAGGTACTAACCCAACATTCATGGCTCCAACTACAAGCTCTGCTTCATCGAACTTTCACCCAAGTGGAACACCCCTTCCCTGCATCCTGCTAGTCCCTCATTAGTGCCCACCTTCCAAGGCAACTTATGACCAAACACGAATGTCTTGACTCTGGGATTTTAGGAACTCATGTTGTTTTCATGGCGTCTAGGCTCCCTTCCAGGCCATAAACTGAAACGATTCCTAGCTAGTCCAAAAATCAAGCTCGATCTCACTAGCTGGTTGCTCAAAATAGAAATCAACAAAACCATAGTTTTCCATACTCCTCATAATAATCATAATGGCAATGATGCATGTAATATAATAATAATAATAATCTGCCATATCTTTTCTAGGAAAATATATAATTTTCATCACTGCATGTCCTTTCTCTACAATGTGGCGCACACACCTTGAAACCATGTGGGCCCCATATGCCATTTGTAGCCAACAATTGTCACCAAACATCCCGTTTCTTTTCACTATGGAGTTTCACTACCCCCCATACTCTTTACTGTGGAGTGGGCTCCACAACCAACCTATTTTATATTATATTATTATAAAAATATGTACATTATCTCCATCATATTTATAATCTTGGCCCTCCGACCACTTAACCAAAACCGATATATATGCCTGGGAAAGTTGGCCCAAAAATATATAACATGAATACATAAGTATGCAGGCCTGCAAAATAACTTTGGCTCATTAGCCTAACCATTATATACATCTAGCTCACAAACATAATATCAATGTACATATATTTACATCATCATAAACAAGCAGGGGCATCACATTGATTCACCCCCCTCTTCGTATCACTTTGAATTTCCAACAATGCATACCATTAAAAAAAAAAAAAATAAAAAAAAAAAAAATAAAAAAAAAAATCAACACTGAGATAATTATAGCTCATGTTGAAATGTGAAATATGTCTCCTGTTGTCTCCTTTTTTCTTCTTAGTGTCCATGTCTGTGTGAACATAGAAAGATTGAGAAGACTCAATACTAGGGAATTTGACGAGAAGTTGTTTTCCCTTTTCAATAGATGGAAAATTTACTGAGGAAGACTTGATATCAATGGGTTGTTGGTCTCGAGAAAATGAGTTGGCAGAGATAGAAAGAGAAGTTTTGATTGACATAGGTGGTTTCTTATGAATTCTTAAAAATTAACAATTCCAAAGGTAGATCTATTTGGGTTGTACCTCCACCCATCATTCATTGGGTTTAGTAGGGAATTAGTAGGGATGAATGACTGATGTAAAAATTTTGGTTGAGCCTAAGGGATGTCTACTATATGGGATGAGGCTATAAAGAGGCATCAATAGGGATGAATGGCTAAGGTAAAGATTTCCCACCTAGGAAAAGATGCCTTGCGATAGTTGGTTAAACTCATCATAGTTCACATAAAAATATATAGAAAACGTTATCCTCTTATTCCTCCATTCTTTCCAAATGACATTAGGTATCCTGTCATGTCCTCTTTAAGAAAAACCTTCATCTAGTAGCACTCATAAATATGGTCAAATTCCATTCACAAAACATTCCACACTTATAAAAAACTATTAATTGCATGTAAACATAACTGGACAATACTTCATCGAGCCTTCATTTATACAATTTAATGATGGTTAGGGTTATGAAGTATGGGGTTTGGGAAGATGAAGTGATGAATTGCATGCAAAATTTATAGAGTATGGTTTTGGTTTATACTAGGCATTTCTTTTATTTTGTTAAAGACACTTTATTATTTTATTGATTTGCAATAACATGCTCTATTCCTTTATTATAAATCTACGTTGCTAACAATGGTTAAGGAGTGATCACAAATTGTGTATAAGAATTTTCGGTGAAAATCACATGTAAGAAAATTTTGTCAACGTGTTTCAAACCAGCTAGTGTGGTTCATCATCAGGACAAGATGAGAAATCTGATCAAGAAACCTGTTTAAAAAACGGCTAGTTTGACTGGATTGAGAAAATTGAATAAAATTTTGTCATGTTTTATTATTTTTTAATTTTAATTTTATTATATTTTTTAATTTAATTATATTTTAATTTCAATTTGACTATATTTGAATATAATCTAATATTAATACTTTTTCAATAATTTAATATTAATACTATTTTAATATAATTTAATATTTTTATTATTTTAATACTTTAAATTATATGTTATATAATTAAAATTCATTAGTATATATATATATATATATATATATATATATATATATATATATATATATATATATATATATATATATAATAAAAAAATAAAAATTATAAATAATAATAATAATAATATTAATATTAATATTAATTCATTAATTAATAAATTTAATATTACTAAATAGGTAATTTTCAAATTAAATCATCAGGATAATACTAATAATAAAAATCATACCAATAACAATTAAAATAATAAAACAAAATGAACTGACAGGGAGAGAGGAACCATGAATGAGAGAAGAGGGAACAACCAGAGGGAGCAAAGGGGAAGGGGGAAAAAACAACTAAGAGTGAAGGGCAGGAATCCAACATCTACTAACACTCCACCCATCATCCCTGTTAAGGTTAACCTGCCTCTTTTCGATTTCCAAGGCTTCCCTCAACTTTCAGTGGTGGAAATGGTCAATCCTCGCAATAACCTCAGTATCTTCAATATAAATGTGATGATTTGTTTTTTCAGCATGCTTTGCTAAGGCAAAGGACTAAGATCTACCATGTCTAAGGTCAGCGTCATGTTCATGAATTCTTTGATTAATTGATCGACCAATTTCACCTATATATGTAAGGTGTCCCATAGGAACACAGAATCAAGTAAACCCCCTTACCATCCTTCAGGTAGATCGGGTCCTTAATCGATCTAAGAGAATTGCGAATGGTGCGGAGAGGCTTGAAATTTGAAGACACATTATGTCTCTTCAATATCCTAGTGATTTTATTAGTAGTACCTTGGATAAACGGAAGGTGAACTCCAGATAACCGATCACAAGGATATTTCTTAACCCTAGGGCCTTTTTCAAATTTTTGAAAAGCTCTAACATTGAGACCTGCTATAACCGTTCTTACAGAAGAAATTAAAATATAATTAAATTAAAAAATATAATAAAATTAAAATTAAAAAATTATAAAATATGACAAAAGTTTTATTCAATTTTCTCATTCCAGTCAAACTAGCCGTTTTTTTCAACGACTAGTTGGAGCTATCCTTATCTATTTAAACGGGTTTCTTGATCAGATTTCTCATCTTGTCCTGATGATGAACCCCACTGGCTGGTTCGAAACGCGTTGAAATTTTTTTCTTACATGTGATTTTCACCGAAAATTCTTTTACACAATTTATGGATAACAGAAGCCAAATTCCTAAGAACGATCACAAAGTTGAGAAGGGGAAATGATGGATTTAATAGCATACCCAAGTGCCCATTTCAGATAAAAATATTTTCTTTAAAATAGATTCATGACATATCTCAATAATGCACATTTAGAGCCCATAAAATCCTTAAAATATATGTTTGAGACATTATTTCCATGGACATGCTTTTAATTTTTTGAAATACAAAGTATGGAATTATAGGGGTATAGATTGACAAGGAGGTAATATTGTATGATCATAGATAGTATCATTGTATACACAGTAAAAAAATTGCATGTTTAGAGTATTCTTACTATGAGCAATTTATTTCATTGTTTAAACTGATTGATGTGTATAAGAAGTGAAGGAAAATGGCACACCGATATATCATATTTATTAATGGACACACAATTATATGCACTTGAGTTGTCAATGAAATTTTGGTGTAAGGGAGATAGGGGAATACATATAATAGCTGAAATTTATGCCAATGCCATCCATAATGGACTCAGTATGGGTATGATAGGAGTGGAACAAACACTGTTCTCTAATAAAAAAAAAAAAAAAATTTCCTATACAGTTATGTTGAAGAATCAAAGTAGTTAAATTAGGGTTTGACTCTCCTATCTTTATAATTACTTATGAGTATGTTGGATTTTTTTAATTCTTTATTATCTTATCTTCCATTAAGAAATTACCATATTACATGTGTATGAAGATCACAAAACAAGAGACACAAGATGTAGGCACTATGCCAAGGAAAAATCCCCCTCGAGGGTGTTAGGGTCCTATATTTCATATGATCTCAAGGTGACTGAGTTTATTCTTTTGGCCAAGTTTACTTTGTAAAATTATTTCCAAATATGCAAATAATTTTCAAAAAAAAAAAAAAAAGGAGATAACATAAAAAATCAAAAGAGGGTATATGTTATAAATAAAAAATATAATACGCGAACCCCATCAAAAAGAAGAAAAAACAATAAATTTTGAAAGTGTTGCACATTCAAATGCCACTACTCTTAAGTTTAGCTTAATTCTAAAAATAAATTGTGTGCAACTTGTTTAAAAATGCCATAAAAGTTCAATAAAATTCAATCGTACAATTTAATCATCATTGAATTAGGTTTAAATTGTTTGTCAATAGGTAGTGAAAAATAATTTGTCAAATTGTTTAATCTTGACAGATTAATGAGTTAGGTAGAAAATAAAACTGGTTCAATAGTTTAATCTGAACCAAGGAAGGTGTTGTAACATCATTTGTTTTGATAAGTTAGCATAAGTAGTTGAATAAGTTCAAAATGATAAGGTAGGATATGGATGCAAAAGAATGAAAAAGGTTAAAAATGTTAGGAAAATTATTATTTTTATAGTCATCCATGTAAATAAAATGTTAAGTGTTAGATGTCCTAAACAAAGAAGGGAAAATAAAATGTTAGGTGTTAGATGCTCTAAACAAAGGAGGAAAAACAAAACGTTAGGGAAGCAAGAAAGAAAAAGAAAAATTTCATTCTGTTTTAAAGGTTTTGATTGGCTGCTAGTCTAAATGCGCCTATGGAAAAGTTATTTGTATGGTTTAAATTATGATTATTAATTTCTATCCTAAAGTTTTAAACCATAACATATTTCCCCCCTACTTTCATTTCATTCATTTCCCTTTTTTATTTCCTTCCCCACTCATATATTTTCACACATTTCATTATAATCCCGCACATCCAAAATTATTTTTCCCATAGGCCAAAACCCCAATTCATTTACATTAATGTCGTCTCCTATGAACCTTTCATAAGTACAATATACAATGAAGCGGGACCCATTCCCCGCCAAAATCCTTTTTTCATTTTATTTTCCATTGAAAATCCTTAAACTTACCCTTTTTCTGCCTTTCCGCTTTTACCTTTCTACTCTTACCTTTTTATCACTTTTCACTTACTCCGCTTCCTTATTCCCCGATCATGATTAAAGGGGGCCATCCCTCCATGTCACCAGTTTACCTCACCCTCATCGCATTTCATAGATTATACATGTTTCACATCACAACTAAAACTTAAAAATTGCGATCGCCGATTTGCGATATCGCATCGCATATGTTTTAACTTACTTTTAAAAGTGCCCGCAACATATTTGTTTTGACTTGTGATGCGACAGGTTTGCCCCACCTCAGAAGCTCCACCTCCCACTTTACAGCCTTTTGAAATATTTCAATATATTATGAAAACATCATAAAACCTTACCTTACCGCTTAAAACTCTGCCAATTGCAGTGGGCTCCATTTCTCCTTGACACGTCATCCTCCACTAAGCGCAAATCACACTTCGCGGTTTTAAACGTTTACCTTATTTTTCCAAGTGCTACATTCTGCGATGTGCGATGCGGATAGGTCCCTCTCCCCACACTTCGCAAATTTTAGATGTTAACCCCACAACTTATAAACAAAATTTGAAAGTTTTGATGTGCGCCTGCGATCCGGTCCCACTTTTCCCCTGCCACGTCACTTATCTACTTCCCAGCCCTTCAAAATTCGCTGTTTTTAGTGTTTACATCCTCCTTGATTATAACAAAACTTTAAAACTGTGATCTGTGCTGCGGTCCGGTCCCACTGTCCCTCCACGTCGCATCCCACTTCGCATCGCATCTTCGGTAACATTCTTCATAAACTTAAACTCTAAAAGTAACGAAGTGCACGGATGTGATGCGACTTCATAATCAAAACTTAAAAGATTTCAAGTTTGGTATATTGATTTTTCACGTTGTTTTTTTTACAAAATGGTTTTAACACAACAAATGGATTTCGGGTGAAAAAACAACAGAAAGGTCGAGTCAGGCAATAAAAGGCATTCAACACTACCTTAATGCAACAATTCATTCGCTAACACATCATTTAGTCTGCCAGCATATCAGTAAAAGGTGATCCACGTCCTAACTACCCCACTACATCAACACCTGCTCTGCACAACGCATTCCACTGAGAATATAATTTTGTGATAAGTTAGAGTTTTTAGTTCTAGTTTAAGCCTAAAAATACCATGTATGTTAGAGACTGTTTTGTTGTAATTTTTTGTATAAATACTTCAGTTTTGGAAGTATCAAGGGTCGATTGATTGAGATCATAATCATTAATGTGTTTTGGAGTACTGTAAGTTTTTCCAAAGCACTGGAGCATCAATAATAATCATACTATTCACAGGATTCTTGTGGCTTAAATAATGGTGATGTTTTTCTTCGATTAGTATTGTTTCATGGTCCTCTTTCATTGTAAACATTTGAATTCTAATTGTAAAGCAGAAAGTGTGATGAATAGGATTTAATTTTGAGTACCTTATTCAGGCTGCCTTTATGATCATTATGTTTTACACTGAAATCCAAACTAAAGAATTCTTAATTGCTCTTTATTTATGTCATAAATCCATTTATAAATCCAAGAGATCCAGTAAATATTCCTAGCTTGCCCCGTGTTTACTCTGTGAAATATTGATGCAACCATCCAGTTATATTTTGACTCCATTGCCCAATAGATATTAATAAATTGAATGCAATCAATCTTCCAAAATCCAAAACAAACCCAAAACCCAAGTACTATCATAACTAGCCTAAAACTTATTTAAACAAAGCTATATCTTGTAGAGAGAGCCCTCTCTGAATCTAGGATGGCTAGGTCCTGGATTCCAAATTTGGTTTGATGTTGGCCTATGTGATTAGTTCTCACAATATCTAGTAGTGTCAACCATACTGGGGAACAACTGAAATCAATCATAATTTCCTTCAAATTCGATCTCTGGTTAAATACTCATGGTATTAATATCTCATAGAGATTGCTATCTTTTAGTTTTTTGTAAAAAAAAAATTTGAGTTTCATTTTATAGTGTGTGTTTTGATTTTTAAAAATTGGCTTCCAAGAGACCTTATACAAGATCTCATCCCGATTCCAAACCTCCTAAAATAGTGGATGATCCTCAAAGGATTGGAAGAAGAAATAAGGATACTTCAAAGAAATCAGTTAAACAGATAAGTTCATCAGAATGCATGGGAAGTAATAATCCTCTCCCAAGAGTACAATCCTTTCCTATTAAGCTTGAGACCTTACAAGATATCGAATTTGACTTAAAGTTTGAGCAAAGCCTCTTTAGAAGCAAATCCCTAAATTGGGAAGATACAGTAGTCCTTGACCAATCGATTCTACATCTAGATTCACCTAAAAGTCTGTCTTCTTTAAAATCTGATCAAGAAATTGTCCAGGATTTTAAGATCCTCAAAGATTTGGTATTAGACTTTACTTTAGCAGTTACATATGCCTATCTTCAACAATCAATAGAATTGTTTGCATTAATTACTGCTGCTTCATCCATTATATCCCAAACAGTTCAACCCTCAATCAATCCATTACCTGTCAACCCTCCACCCCCAATCATGGCTGCATGTTATGCTCCCTTGATTCTTCCTCAAAATATAGGGGCTATGCCCCAAGATTATCAATCCAAAATACCCCAATTCGATAACACCGAACACATTACTGCTCAGCAGCATGTTGACATAATGAATGATTTCTTTGATCGATATGAGATTGATGCTAATGATGTTATAATGAGGTTATTCGTTCAAACCCTTGGAGGTGAAGTTAGGAAATGGTTTAGAGCTTTACCATCTGCTTCCATCAATGATCTAGTAGTTCTACAACGTCAATTTCTAGATAGATGGAAAGTTAAAAAAAAAAACCCCTCCAAATTCTATCAGAATATGAAAATATCAAAAGAGAAACTCGAGAAAGTGTGCAGGATTATTGTGCTAGATTCAACTCTATTTATAATGTTATTCCTGCTCGCATAAAACCACCCGAAGGATTAGTGCTGATTAAGTTTCCAAATGGTTTTGAAACAGACGTAGCTTATCAGTTAAGAGATAGGAATCCTGGCACTTTAGAGTGTTAGCCTCTCTCAAATAACAATAATAAATCCAAAATAATAAATAAATTAACTAAATCTTCCAAGTTAGGAATATGTGCCTAACTCTTGGGTTGTTCCTCAAATATTGGAGTTTCTTTAGTAACTCCTATATTGGTGGGTTTTTGGTGAGAAATTATCTCAACCAAAGGAGTCCAAGATAGCATGGACTATCTTAGACATTTTCTCTCATCCATTTAAATTGTAAACTAAATTCTTTTAATAAGTGAGAATGATGAGAATGCCGTGAGGCTGAAGCCTCTTTTCCACAATTGTTTTGTCTGGTTCTGTATCTGTGTTTTCTGCAATTTGTTTCTGAGTTGATTTCATTTCTAATATGTGGTATCGGAGCTTACGGTGTGTTGTGTTGAGGACCTGTTGATAGACATGTTTGCTACTGTGTAAATCTTGTGCGTGTGGCTGGGTGCAAAGTCTGAATGCCGAAGAATTCGCTAGACTTATTTCTGTCGAAGATACAAGCCACTGACATGAAGATCGTGAATCGAGGCATTGCTTGGAGGTGTTGTTTGGAGGATCCGATCCATTGGTGTTGCTTAAGATCCACTCTGTTGGCATGAAGGAGACTGCTCAATCTGAGGGAGCGCACTAGTCGACTGAGATGATGGTGTGATTGTCAGAAGCTGCAGACGTTGGACGTAGATATTTTGAACGCAGGCGTAGAGGAATCAAGGATCGATGACAACAAACAACGTTAACGCCCCTGCAAAAGAAGCGTTGGGCAATCTGTGTTTCTAGTAGTGGCTGTAAGAGTCAAATTGCCTTGACCGGTATTGTGGATGTTTCTGGTGCGACGGCAGTTGACAACACTTTGTTGCTTAAATTGCATCTGCAGAGTGATGAATTGTTTGGTATTTCCCATTCAAATATATTTTTCTCTTCATGCCTATTGCCATTGTATGTATATTTGTAAGGTTATAACAGTTGAGACATGTCTTATTGTTCTTGTCGCAACTTGGTGAAAGTATTTTTGAAGAAACTTGAAAAACCATAGTGGATTTGCATGATCAGTTGAACGGTAATGAATCAGATGTTCAGAATGTTTTTGACAGTATTAAAACCCTAGATGAGGATCCAATTGTTGCAGAATTTCTGACTGCGTTGAAGCACAAGTATAGTGTTGAATTGGAGCGCATCGAGGCTGTAAAGAGAATTCCGATCTGTGTCTGTAAAGAGCTTCCAATCTGTGGCTGTAACGAGAATTTCGGCAATTGGCTTAAGGAGGTATGTTGCGTTGTTTGTTGGTATTCCCTGCCACCAAAACCCTGCAACGCTTGCATGACCTGAGCACTAATCTACCGCAGACTAAATCCGAAGGGCACTCACTGACGTTGATCTGTTTGGAACGGGTTTTTTTATTGTGTGTGATTTAGCGTTTTTTTTTTTTTTTTAGGCTACTTAAATCGTATAATTCAATATCTTAAATATTCAGAGATTCAATTTTTTCATAAACAACGTGCTAAAGAGGGACAATGACCAATTTTTTTTTAGACCCTGCATGTAAAACGGTGGGTCCGTGTTTGTGATTGTAATCAACATTCTCATTAATTTGCTGGACGTTCAGAGTTATTTCAGCAAAACACAGAAAATCTAAATAAAACAGATGCTAAAGATCGATCTCTAGCGAAAGTATGTTTTGGCGAGAGATTTGATGGGGTTTATTCTTATTCTTTTGACAAAATTTCTTTTGAGATGAAGAAAATCGATTCGAATGAGTGACCCAGGGAGGCAGGCCTTCATGAAACGCCCGAATTTTCTTTCAAGTGCGAAGTGTTTTTGGTGGAAGCTCCAGCTTTAAAAATATATCAGCAACATAGAGTTGAATCTTGGGGAGGCTCGAAGGCAACGTGGAAGACATTTGCGTGGAGAAATTAGACGCAGACCGCAAAGGAAAAGCCTACGAAAAACAAAAATCTCATGTTTTTAAAGTGTTTGAGGAGGCAAGGGAACTCTCTCCACTCACAGGTCAACGACATTCTTTACAATTTGGTCATCTCCATTCATTAAATATTTTTTTAAACGAAATCTTCAAGTCACTTTTTATAAATCACTTTCATAAAGTGATTTGCAAATTAAAAAGAGAGACACGTAATTTTAAGTGACTTTAAAATATGTAAATAAAGTTTTAAAGAGTGATTTGAATTTTTTAGAGATGAGGTGAGTTATGTAATATGGAGGGATAAGAGATAAGGTGTGGGTTTTTATTTCGTAAAATTGTCTTTTAGTGGAAAGTTAAAAGTTAGTAAAGTGAATTTTTTTCTTGTAATGGAGTACTAAGGTATATATACCTTATATTATTTTGGAGTAATAAGGAATAAGGTGGATTTTAAAGTTTTTATATATATTTGTAATGGAGAAATAAGGAGTATGTAATTTTGGGAGATATAAGTGATCTTAGATTTTTTGGAGAGATAAGGTGTGTTTCTATTTGTATTTGGAGAGATAAGATGTTTATTATAAATTTGGAGGGATAAGTGTTTTGTATTTGGAGTGATCTGTGGAATTTTTTAGAGCAATTTCTCGTTGTAATTCAAAGTATTGGTTTACTTTGAGAGAGATTCAGTCGGTGAATATCCAGATTTTGAAGACAAATTGCTTCTAAAGGTTGTGAGCTTGCCATTTTCATTACTTGAAGGTGGAGATTTCTTATGTACTCAATACTTAATAAAGATATCATTTTTTGGTGATCGTGTCCTAGATCCTCCCGAAATTGAATAAGGGAATCTTAGGTACACCATGTGTGTTTGTGATGGCGCATATTTTTATGGCTTCATGTTGTTGTTTTTTATTTGTGTCTAGTTGTGACACATCAATACTTTCATTTAATATCGCATACATAAAGTGCAATATCAGCAAGTAAAACACATGTAACGAAATAGCTGCAAGATCAACACATGCATTTACGCCACTAAAACATATAATCAAAGATTGTCTACATTAGCATTCTACATCAACAATCAAATTCACTTAGTCAAGTTAATGCATTTCAAAGAAAAGTCTACATCAACGTTCTTGCAAATCCATTTCAGAACTTGTAATCAAATTCATTTTTTTAAGTGAATCATTGCAATCATTGTAAGCTTTCTTGGGTGCATTATCGACAGTGTTCGACACCCTTCCTTTAAGAAAAATCAAGTGAATGCATGAGTTTTTAAAGCAAACAAGCAACAAGTTTACATCTCCAAGCGAGCGTGAGTAACCATTCAAGCAATTTGCATCAAGTCAGTACGAATTTCAAACCTTCAAGTGAGCCAGAGTGAAGTTTATTGCAACAACCATCAAAGCAATCAAACAAGTTAAAACAATCAAGCCAGTTGAGATCAACATCAAGCGAGCGTGGCTATTCATTCAAGTGAGCGTGAAGTCATCAAGTAAGTCAAGTGAGCGCTTAAACAAACGCGATCATCTTCAAGCGAGCATGAATTCCAGAGTTTAAGCAAGAAAATTCTACAATTCTAGCAAGTGGTCCAAGCAAGTGCAATAAGCAACAAATCAAGTGAGCGTGCCATTCAAGTCACATAGAAAGTGCGCCTGTCATTCAAGTACCAAAATCAAGTGAAACAGTTCAAAGTACGACATCTACAAAAAGAGAGCCTGATTTCAAGTACGCAAGTTAAAATGGCGCAACATATTCAGTTGTTAAACATTCTTCACAGTTTGATCATCTCAAGTGATGAAGACATGGTGCAAGTTAGCAAAGAAACTCTTGCTGATCTTTCACGGCATCTACAATAAACACATGAAACTATTGAGTTTCTTCAACTCGAGTCGCAACTTCAAAGGATTGAATTGCAAGAAAAATGTGATACTTTCAAGTCTTTGAACCATCCATATGATAAGTCATTCATTCCAACAACTTCATGTGTCGAAGTTGTTCCAGTTCCAATTTCTTCCAAGCCCATCATCAAGCCATGGGAAGAAATTCAAAATAACAAGAATCGAAGAGGCTTAGGATATGTCACTGATGACAGCAACCTGCATATCCCAGATTATTCCAAGCCAATTAAGTTCTTCAGTGCAGGATCTCTTGCACAACTCACCTCAGTAAGTTCTTACAACTCACCTCAGTAAGTTCTAAGAAAGCTGTAGACAACCAGCAATGCACGCAACCCTAAGTTGCGGACAACCTAAATTACACGAAACCTGAAGTTGAATTCCAACTAAAGTGTTTTCATTGTCAAAGAACCGGTCATATGGAAGATCAGTGTTTTGATCTCCATCCTTGTCGCCATTGTGACAATCCCAATCATTCCTTAGAGAAATGTCGCAAACAACGACAAACAACCAGATTGAAGATACATTATGAATGGATCGACTCTTGGAAATGGTCACCCATAGTCAAAAGATTGTCTCAGTTCTACAATCGAATACAATCACACATAGTGCAGCCAACAGTGAAAAAATGATGGTACTCTCATGCAGTTGAACGGGGGAGTACACCAGTGTAAAAATCCTACACTTAAAGGGGGGGAGTACAGGAAAACTTTCTAGAGATTTGTCTCTCCTTTCAGTTGACAAAGGGGGGAAAATGTCAATGAAATTGACAGTGGTTGTCAGACTGAAAGTCTCGACAAAACCAGCAAAAGCAGCCAATGGGCATCTTCAACAGCTAGTGGGCATCAACAAATTTTCCAGTGGGCATCAAAAATTTTTCTAGTGGGAAGTCGACAGCAAAGAAGTAGTGAACAATTTTCAGCACAGCAAAAGCAACAGTGAGTTGTTTTTGACATCATCAGCCAGAGGGCTTTGAACAAATTTTGTCAGTGGACAAAGGATGTTGATTTCATGAAAAGGACAGATGAATCCTTTTGCAACTTGGCACTTGATGGAGTTGTCAAGAAAAATTCAGAGATGAATCAGACATGTAGCTGACTCATGGTCTCTTCAGATTGCAGTTTTTCAGCATCCAGCTTTGGCGGTTTTTCAGGCAATGTTTTTTTGAGGATCAACATGAGAACTTGGAAGATGGTTCCTCGTTCTTATTTTGGATTTTTCATTGAAGGGGGGAATGTTAGCCTCTTTCAAATAACAATAATAAATCCAAAATAATAAATAAATTAATTAAATATTCCAAGTTAGGAATATTTGCCTAGCTCTTGGGTTGTTCTCAAATATTGGAGTTTGTTTAGTAACTCCTATCTTGGTGGGTTTTTGGTGAGAAATTATCTCAACCAAAGGAGTCTAAGATAGCATGGACTATCTTAGACATTTTCTCTCATCCATTTAAATTGTAAACTAAATTCTTTTAATAAGTGAGAATGATGAGAATGCCATGAGGCTGAAGCCTCTTTTCCGCCATTGTTTTGTCTGGTTTTGTATCTGTGTTTTATGAAATTTGTTTCTGAGTTGATTTCATTTCTAATATAGAGGACATGAAAACCATAGCAGTTAGTGTAGAAGCCAATTTATTGGCCAAAAGAGCTAGGATGAGAGTTACCATAAAAGAAAAAGAATCAAACTCTAGTACTTCAGATGCCAATATAGATTCTTTAATGAGGGCAATGGAATGAATGATGATTGATAGAAACATCCCTAGGGAAAATCAAAAACCTCCCCAAAACTGTAATCAAAACAATAGGAGGAATCAACCATAGATTAAACAAAGGGGACCTAACCAACAAATTAGACCCCCTTTTCAAGACAATTATGTTGATGAAAATGGAGAGATCATTCAAGAAGAAGAAGACAAACAAAAAAATTTTGTTTGGTTTACAAAATAATGATACTATTTTTCTCACAAAAGAAGACCATAAGCTATTTTCATTAGCTCAAACAGAGCTTGAATCAGATGAATATGAAAAATATAAACAAGGATTTGAAAATTCCATTATGGAGGTGCACAAACAATATAATCTTAGGAGCAGAAAAAGTGTTGACAATACTGCTAAAAAGAATACTGATCAACCTCCCAAAATTTCCTTTGATTCGGATCCTAAGAAAACAGTGTAAAATTCTTCTAAGAAATCTGCTGAAACTCCTGGTAAGAAACCTTCAGAGTTTTTTACTAAAAATACAGTTTATTTTATTTCTAAAAAAACTCAAACTGATGTTCCAACCACCAGTCAGCAAACCCTACATAAATCTAAAGAAAATGTCAATGTACCTAACATTCCTAATGTTGTAAAGATTTAATCATAATTTAATCTTGAAAACGAACTAGCTAAAGTCAAAATTCCCATCCCTTTGACAAATATAATGAAAAAACAAACATACAGAACTCAGGTAATGGAAGTACTGAAAATAGGGGAAATTGTTGATACTCTCAATCTGAATGATGATGAACCTGAATTGCCGTTTGGTCCAGAAGTAGATGGTAAGTTACAAGAAGGAGTAGTCCCTCCTTTCTATGTCAGCTTAAACATACATGATAAAATCCTACATAATGCTATGCTGGATTGAGGGGCTTCACACAACTTAATGCCTAAAGCTGTAATGGAAAAGTTAGGTCTTGACATCACTAGGCCCTACAAAGATCTATACTCATTTGATTTAAGTAAAGTGAAGTGTTTAGGTCTCATCAAGGACTTGTGTATAACTTTGTCTCAAACCCTAGCCAAAAGCCTAGTTATGGACATTGTCGTAGCAGACATTCCTCCTAAATATGGCATGCTTTTATCACGTTCTTGGGGAGAAAAGTTACAAGGAACTCTTCAACTAGATATGACTTTTGCTACAATACCAGTCTTTGGCTAGCAAAGAAGGTTATATAGGGAAACTCTCATGAAATATATGGTAAGCAGTTAAGAAAAACCTCATAATTACCCTATATATTCTGTTCACACTGATTTGGATTCATTCATATTATTCAATGATATTGAAACTGAAGCCCAATTTATAAATTATATGGATACACCTGAAAATGTAGCTCTAATCGAACAATTAACTCCTACTTTAGAACTCTTATGGAATATGACCTTTGATGGGGCTTGTAGTAAAGAAGGCTCTGGAGCACGATTTTGGTTATCTAATACAACTAATAATCATTTTTAAGGGAATTAATATAAACTTAATTTTTAGTGCACCAAAAATATTGCTGAATATGAAGCTCTGATGTTAAGTCTGCATTTGCTTAAGAAATTAGGGGCGAATTAATCATCAAACAAGTAAAAGGAGAATATGCTGCTAAACACCCTAGATTAAGAGCCTACAGAAATGTAGTGCTCAATTACTTACGTACTTTTGTGGAATATGATCTAGCAGTAATTACAAGAAGTCAAAATGTCATAGCTGATAGTCTTGTTGTTTCTGAAAGCACTTGCAAAATACCTCACCCGAATAAACCACACACAATTTAAATTAAACATCGACTAGCAATACTAGATAACATGCGATACTGGCAGGTTTTGGGAATGACAAACATATTGAAAAACCCGTGAAGAGAATTCTTCCTTTCAATAGTATTCTTTGAGAATCTTCACCCTAGACATAAGAAAAACCTTTCCTCCACACCAAGTCAACCTTTCAGATCTTTGACCCAACAGCAACAACAACTTGTCCTCTAACAACTTCGACTAGGCAACGGATTCAACAACAACAACATCAACAAACACTTAAAGACTTCTATCTCCCAGGAGAGGGCACGAAATGCAGAGATTCCACCACCAAAATTTCAATTTTTCCTTTCTCTATCTTCTAGACCCAACTCACACTCATTTTAGCTTCCTTCTCCCACTTCACACTTTTTCCTATGATGCAGTAGATATCGAACTGGCTTCAGAAGTGATGCTCCAAATGAATTCGATCTCCTTGCTTTTATAGGCTTCAGGTGAGGTCGAATTGGTCCCTTTGAGGTTAACTTGATCTCCTTAAGGCCGACTTGATGTGGAGGTGCTCTAAGCCATTTTTGACTCAAAATTAAACCTAATTACATGATTCAAAAGCCTAAGATGTGTCCATATAAATCTATAATGACTAACCTAGAAGTCCAAAATGGGGACCTTAATCTAAATATGACCCAAGCATGAACCCCATGCTTTAATAAGTCATTTAATAATAATAAGATAAATGTCAAATGATAATATAATATTTTTTTTTTTAAAATTCTTTTTATAAGTACAATAAACATAATTTATGAAGACTGAACCTAGTTACAATCTTCAACAAGGTATTGGAGCTTATAACTTGAATATGAGGAAAGAAAAGTGTGGTATAGGTGGTGAATGTAATGAATTGGATAAACCCTCGATGACTCTATTTCCATTTTGAAGGATCTCTCGAGCAACACCTAAGTCCACACCCTAAAATCAACATAATGCTTGAAGAAGGGAGTTTTTGTGTGCTCAAATTGCTGAACTAGTCCTTAAACTACTTATTTTCTCTTCTAAGGTGCCAAACAAGTGCTACATGAAACCCCTCACTTGGGTAAGCATACCAAGGTTCCCAGATCTCATCTTGATTACTTCTTTAGGAAGGTCCTCAGTTTAGTCAAAGTCACTAGAACAAGATTTTATGGAAGGAAGTGTCTTCTATTTGCGCTAACAATGATTTTTTGGGATGTATGGGGCTTCTTGGCCATCTATTGGAAGGAGAGATATCCTTGAAAGTTAGTTTGATACATTTATCTATAATTTGAAAAAAAATTGTATCCAGTGTGTTTAAGTTGTGTCTCAGGAGGAGGCATGATTGTTTTCTTTTCCTTCAGCTTCATTTCAATACACTCAATGGAGCATGAAAATGAATATTAGGGAGGAAAAGTAAGAAGGCAAATCTCAGAATCATAATTTTATTTTATTTTTTTAAAATTATATATATATATATATATATATATATATATAGTGAACAAAAAGATACCATAACTATTATCTACATCTACAATCAACAAATAGAATTGGCATGCCTCAACATTAGATGTTGAAAACTCCTCCCAACTATGCGTTATCACCTCACTTCAGCTCAACTCCTTAAATTTCTCTTTGAATCAATTGCAATGATATAGTTATTCACCAAAATCCACAATGAAAACTAAGCCTAAGAGCAAGGTGACCTCCTAGCTCCACTATCAATTCTTGAAAGTTTGTGGAATAGTAAAAAATACTCATCAACCAATTTACATACCCTAACATATCCCAAAGCTTATCATGCATAGATATTTCTCACCCTAAATGTACATTTCAAGGTATCAACATAAATTTTGTATATCAACCACGAGACTTAAAATTTTTAAAATATATACCGAAACTATTACATTGATATACCACCTTTCTAATCGACTTGTACCATATGATAGAAAAACTTTTCAACATGATTTCAAATGTGTACATCCTAACAACAATATGCCAAACTACGAAACATTATACCATCAACTTAAACCATATTACACTATATTATCAACCTCACATCACATAAGGTTGTCAATCGCACCATCGATGTCATAACATAAAAATTTCACTTAATGCTTGAATTCCATAATAACAATACAACATTATGCATTAATTCCACAATAACAATACAACATTATACCTTAAATCTTGTGTAATAACAAGTTGTCAACCTTATACCTAAGCACATATGATTACATAGTTCAAAACCTTTGACCTATGCCTCAATGCCATTTTGACTTATGCAACATCCTTTATGACGTGCAACACTAACTTGTATAACTCAATGTTATGCATTACCAACTCGTCATCACTGTATAACCATTATTACAATGTGCCTCAAACAAATAATTCATCCACTACCTCAGGTATATTTTCACATGGAGTCTAATGCACAGTTAGTGCTTTCTAACATAAATTTATATTTCAATTACAATCAAACTCATGCCTTTATTATCATGCAATACATGGTAAAAACTTTATCAAATAAATGTGTATCAAATTTTAGTGCAAGCCATTTTTTGTCTTAAGATATGACATTTATATGCTTCCAAACAACAAGTTGAAACACACTCCTAATGGGAGCCCGGCCTATTTACTTTTCATAAATAAATTTCAGAATATTGTTTTAATTCGAGAATTTAAACTCTTTGCAACCTTTTTAATTAATTGGAGCAAATTTTAGTTCAATAGATGCCATGGTTCTGATGCTATATGTTGAGATTAGAATTCATCATCAAATAATATTGAACAAATATAAAATAAGGAACACCAAGGGTTTTCACTCATTGAGAAAACCTTGGAGGAAATATTCTTTTAGATCAATCCTGTATTACCCTACGAGTATGAACATAGAAAGTAAATATGTGATAAGTGGTTTGCATGTGATTATTTTATAATTTATTTAAAATAATAATAATATAAAAACATGCATTGGGGTTATATGTACCTAGGAGCACCATGGATACAATGAAATGAGGAGGGGAATCTAAAGGGTGGTTAATAAAATAATATTTTGTCAAGGTTGTCAAGTGTGTTACTTTTGAGTATTCATATTTATTATTTATATTATTTTTCTGTTGTTTATTTTTTTTTAATGTTTATTTCCCATGTTTTATGGGCACATAGTTCTATGTAATCTACATATTTATGTAAGTTTTTGGAAATGATTTATGTTGGATTTTCACATTTATTGTGTTCGGAATCGATCATGTGGATTAATTGTCACTCTGGGATCTACCTTGGGACCCCTAAAAAAGGTAATGATAATGTTTTGGAAGTTTACTAATACCTACGAGTTTTGGTGTAACGGAAAACCTCAACATGGTATCAGAGCCTTGACCCAGGTTTGATTCCCCGATTTGCGTTTGAGGGAGGGTGTTAGATTTTCACTCACCTCATCAGGCATCAATCATGTGGACTAATCGCCACTATTGACACAGGTTCGATTCCCCGATTTGTGTTTGAGGACTAATCGCCACTATTGACACAGGTTCGATTCCCCGATTTGTGTTTGAGGGAGGGTGTTAGATTTTCACTCACCTCATTGGGAACCGATCACATGGACTAATCGCCACTCTGGGATCCACCCTAGGACCACTCAAAAAGGTAATGATAATGGTTTGCAAGTTTACTAATACCTGCGAGTTTTAGTGTAACGGAAAACCATAGAGGAAGTTTCCACTTAGATATATTGAAAAACCCCACACTTATGCTGAGAACGTCACTAGTAAGTTGAGACATTGATATGCTAAACTATTGAGGAGAATTCTACCATGTTTGTATGTTGTGAGAGCATTTGTATATGCTAAGATCACACTAGTATGCTATTTTCCAGCGTTGAGATTACATTAGGCTCAAAGGTATGTTATTGCTATATTCCAGTTATTATGTTTGTATGAGTGGTTGTAATTACTACAACTTCTAGAGTGTTGGGTTTGAGAATGGGCTTTTTTTACTATATTTTCTTTTTCTTTTTTCTCTTTTCTTTTTGGTTTATTTTGTTTTCAATAGTAATATCTTTTTATCTATTATATTACTATCTTAAAAATGATAGGTTGTCTCTCTAATTCATTAAGTTTTTTGTTATATTTAAAAAAAAATAGTTGTTTTTGAGAATTTTTCTACAAGATGAACCAACTCACTTCGGATGCCTATTATTTCACCATGCTAATACTCTAGGATTTAAGAATGCTACTATTCCATTAAGTTGCATTTAAAAAAAAAAAAAAATAGTTAAAAAAATGTTAATTGTATTTAAAAAACAAAATAGTTAAAAAAATGCTACTACTCACTTAGAGTTGCATTAAAAAACAAATAGTTAAAAAAATAGTTGTTTTTTAATATTTTTCTATAATATGAACTAACTGAAGTATGTTATTACTTCACCATGCTTATACTCTAGGATTTTAGCATGCTAAAAGAAATTAGTTGTTTTTAAATGTTTTTTTACACAATAAACCAACTAAACTACTCTACTATTACTTCACCATGCTAATACTCTAAGATTTTACAATACAAGGCTTAGGATTTTACAATGCTACTACTCTAATATGTTGTTACTCCATTGTATTGTTATTCCTAAGAATCCAAATACTATTTAAGGAGGTTAGAGTATTTTATAATACAAATCTAATATTCTAGGATTTTACTAATATTTTACAACGCTACTACTCCAAAAAATAGAGAGGGAGGTAGTGATACAATATGTTGCTACTCCATTGTGTTGTTATTCCCAAAGGTTAAAAAGGCTCAAGTATTTTAAAATACAATGCTAATACATACTCTATGATTTTACAATGCTGCTACTCCAATAATCCATGGGTTTTTAAAAAATAAATAAATTACATCATTGTCAGCACAGAGACGGTACCTCCTCTAAGTCTGTCTGAGATTTGCAGAAGTTGCATGGTAGAGAGCATATTATCATGTCTTAATATAGCTAAACAATAATGCATAAAGCTGTCATTCAATACTTGGAAGTTTGAACATAACTTTATACAGCATCAATAGGTAAAATTTAAAAACTATGACCGTTTCTGTATCAAACATAATCATTCAAATTAGCTACTTCACCATTAATATACAAAAATTGACATTATTGTCAGCACAGAGACGGTACTTCCTGTAGGTATGTATAAGATTAGGGTAAGTTGCATAGTATAGAGCATATTATGATTCGTAGAAGTTGCATAATAGAGAGCATATTATCATGTCTTTATATAGCTAAACAGTAATGCATAAAAATACCATTAGCACTTAGCAGTTTGAATATAACTTGCTTAGCAGTTTGAATATAACTTCATACAATATGCAGAGGTAAAATTTAAAAACTATGACCATGTCTGTATCAAACGTAAGTATGCTATAAGGCAATTCCGAAGAACTAGACCTCAAAACTAAACACCAAAAAGCCAAAAAGACCTGACATATGGAAAAACTAATTCTCTTCTTCAGTATCAGAGTCTGCTCTTCAGTATCAGTAGTGCTGGTCCTCTGGTTCCTCCTTAGCAACCACTGCCTCTATTGCTTGAAGAGCTTTTGTCATGGCATCAAATTCTTTCTTCTATGAGATTAAGCTTCTCCATGATTGTCTTCTGAAACCCTTTCTCCTCTATCACCAGAGCAATGAAGCTTTTAGTATGCCAGTATAGGTCAACCATTTTGAAGAATTCTGTGTCTTGGCTTCTGCAGAATTGTGTGTCATGAATCCAGTGAAGAAGCACTTCATCAGCATTCTCTCTCACTTTATCTTCAATTTCCTCAACCTCGGCCTTGATGTCTACAGAGAACCTCTTGTGGTAGCAGTTAACTTCTTTCATGGCTTCCTTCTTCGCTCGGGTTATTCTTTGATGCTCCATTTGTTTGAAAAGACTATGACATAATTTGGGTCGTCCTCTCCTAGAGGTGCTCTACTTTTGCAACTAGTTCCATATCAGATTGGTAGACAACCCCTCATTTAAAAAGTTCCCAACTTCACAGAGACTACAGAATACAAGGCACAAATGGTTTCAGACCACAATGGGTTCCCAAACCGACTCAAAGGACCAAGAAAGGTCCTCACCTACAACCCACTGCGAAACCCTGACTCCTAAGAGATCTTCGACTCAAGGTTTCTACTCAAGGTGAAACAAACCTTGCTACTCTACAAATTCACCAGACAAAATCATACCATTTTTGAACTTGTTCAAGGGAATAACCATGTGAATTCATTGTGACAGAGCATTCAAATTCTTGATGTACGTGTCGTGACCAGAAAGAAAGAAGAAAGAAATAAATTATTTTAACCTTTACTAGATTAACGGTTAAGTTTAAAGGTTATGTTTAAGTTTAAGGGAGAAATTAAGAGCGTATATTAAACACCATTTTCCATGATAAAATCTGGCTATCACTTGTCACAGTTATGGATAGATGTAAGGTTCTTCATTAGTTTAGTCGAAAGAGCTCATAGGTAGATATTTAAAAAAAATTAAGTTACAGCCGTCATTTTAGGGTATTGAATGCCCAGGGTTCTTGATGGTGTTGAATCCATTTTCACCATTAAAAAAAATTCAAACAGTATATCATTCTGATTTAAAATTTTTTTTTTACCAAATTAAAACAAAAAATCTACCACAAATTTGGTGCCACTAGACAACACCTTCTTCATCTTGATACACTGCATTAAACCCGTGATTTCTCTTGTAACACCATAAACACGAGAGATTAATGTTGATTTCAATTCATATCACATGAATTTTTTTGGTTAGTCATGATATTTGTTGTTTCAACTATAATTCCTGCTGTTACATCTCCCAGGGGCATTTTGTATATATGGTTTGAGCGGTGGAGGAATTAGGAGTTTGACACTGCATCGATGAAGGGGTTGGAGCCCAATGCATGCAAACATGGTAACAGGACGTGAAATTTCAGAACCCATAGAAACAAATTATCTAGGACAAGTGAAATTGCCTCATTAACCAAAGTTGGGAAGTGGGTTTGGGTCAATGCCAGACAATATCAGGGTATTTTAAAACAGAGACTAGCCCGTCTAAAATGGGGGCAACCAAGGAAAAAACAGACTCAAAGGAAAAGTACTCAGACCCTTTGCAATAAGCAATATTCAAACAAGTTCCCTTTGCAAGCATATGGCAACAGGCCCAGAGGAAAAGGAAAAGGAAACGTCATTGATGATTCTGCCCTGTATAGTCCCACATCTACACCTCTCACCTGGTCATCTGATCTCTATGTGACAGAATTGTTAAGTGAAAAAAAGAGGTTGGAGGTTCTAGAAGCTAAAGAGAAGTAAATGGAACATACAAATTATGCAATCATAGTTGAGAACTAGGCTTTAGCGGAAAGCAATAAAATTTTGAAGGAGCAAGTGGCATTGCTCTAGGAAGCTCTCCTGATAGGGAAGACATAATGGCAACGGATAAAAGAAGATGTGCAAAACATGAAGAAATTTGTAGTGGAGAATACAAAGGTGGGGAAGGCGAAACCATCCCAGGATAAAGGGAAAGCGGTTGCCCAAATAGACAACCATGAAGGGACAACAAGAGAAGAAAGGAAAGAAGGCCCCACACCAGTTTCCAAAACTTGGGTTGAAGTTATTAGCAATTCTGCTAATAGGGAAGGAGACGCAAGCTTTCGAGTCGACAACATGCAGAATATATAAAGCAAGGAAAGACAAGATAGAGAAGCAAACATAATTATTAAAGGGGTGAAAGATAATGGGAAAAACAAATCTACTTTTGACCTTGCAAGGGACTTCTTGAAATACAAGTTGCTATGGCAAGGACAAATAGGTCAAGCATGGATGGTAGGAAAGTTTAACGGTAAAAGAGCCAGGACCATAAGAGTCATCATGCCTAGTTTGCATGATAAAGATGTCATTATAAGCAAGAAGCAGCTCTTGAGGGGTTCTCTCTCTTTTCTAGAAGAAGATTTAACTATTAGACAACAAGAGGAAAGGAGGGAGGAAATGTCAAAGGTTAGGGCAACAAGAGATGAGGGAAAAAGAGCATGGATTTGTAAGGGTAAAGCTGTGATAGCGCGATTTGGACCTCCTCCCAAAACAGGGCAGCAATATGATAATAAAGAAGAGACAACACATTCTTTAACAGGAAATCAGGAAGGAAGGTTAGTATGGGAAAACAGGGACAAAGACTCAAATGTGAGTCTAGCAAGGAAAAACAAATAACAATCAAGTCATGCCCAGGTTTCCATAAGTTTAGTTTGTTGGAACTGCAGAGGTTATACATGGAGACAAGGACCTGGGTTAGGGCCTATTCCAGAAGATAGAGACATAATTTGCCTCATAGAAACACATGAGCATGAAGGGTGCAAGACACCTTGGTTTGAAAGGTACTGAAAGATGGTAGTGTGTAACAAGGTAGCAGGGAATGGCAAAGGACACGGGGGTGTCATGGTATTAGTGAGAGAAAAAGAAGGTCATTTCATTCAGCTAGAAAAAGAAGACTCAAATAAACAATTCATTTGGTTTAAAATATCAGAAAATGGAAATCACATCAGAATTGCAACATGCTATTTTGCGCCAAAAGTTTAAAAAATCTACAAAAGTAGAGGGCTTGACCACAAAGATCCTTTTGTAGCCTTAAAGGCAGATATTGCAACATATTCTAAGCTAGGTGAAGTCATTATAGTGGGTGATTTCAATGCTGGGACTGCAAGTGAGCAAGCTAGCATTCCTTGTTGTGAAGAATACTGCGACCCTATCTGGCTTACAGAAGAGAGTAATCATCATTGGGAAAGAATTTCAGAGGAAAAAGGTTGCAATCTCTTTGGTGAACAATTTCTTACTCTATGTGGGGCTTTCGATTTATTCATTTGTAATGGTTTGACTAGATGGGAAAAGTTTGGTAATTTCACTTGCAATACTTACAATGGAGCAAGTGTAGTAGACTATGTAATTTTCTCACATAGTTCGTGTGAGAAAATTGAGGAAGTCTTGATTGGAGATTAATTTTGGGACTTAAAATCAGATCACAAGCCAATTTATCTAGGTTTCTCTTGGACTGGAAAGAAGCAGTTACGGTAAAAATTCAATGTGGTCAACAAAATTTTCCGAAGGGCAGAATTATTTTGACTCCAGAAAATTGTAATACATTCAAATTAGTGCTAGAGAGATTCTGCGAGAAGGAGAAAATCCCATTTCACGACCTGTGTAGTCACAAACTAACACATTTAATTCAAAGCGCACTTGCATAGTGCAAGAGAGCAAAAATCAAGAAGTATGAAAAAATTGCTTTCCGGTCAATGCTTGGTTTGACGAGGAATGCAAAAAGGCAAGGAGAATGTGGAAAGAATAAAACAAGGATGACATAAAGCTCAAAGCCTACAAGTAGATATTAAGAAAGAAAAAGGTTGACTTCATCGTTTCGAGGAGAGAAGAACTAATCTCCCTCGGGAAAAATAACTCCAAATTATTTTGGAATCAACTCCAAGAGAGAAAGATGCAAACTGAAAACAATATTACATCTTCTGAATGGTTTGACTATGCAAGACAACTGTATGAGAAAGATAAGGTTGAACTTCCTCCCTTGGTCAACAGTGATAAAAAACTCTTCACGGTGCAAGAGGTAGAGATGGGTATCAAAAAATTGGGTGTTGGAAAAGAAAAAGACTTAGTTGAGCTCCAGGAAAAGTATCTAAAGTGGGGCTAAAAAATTCTTGCACCTCACATTACAAAAATTTTCAACAACATCATACAACAAGGGTTCCCCACTGATTGGACAACTAGTTTGGAAATACCTATTTTCAAGAGTGGTGACGTCAATAACCCCTCCAATTATAGGACCATAATGATAAACCCCTTGTTTTCAAAGTTATTTGGAAGCATGTTAGAGAATAAAATCAGCAAGTGGGCAGAAAAAAGAGATAAACATGCTAAAGGAAAAGCGGGTTTTAGACCTAAGCATTCCACAGTTGATCACGGTATAACTCTAAGGCATATCATTGAGAAAGTTTGGGAGAAAAAGGAAGAAGTATTTTGTTGTTTTGTTGATTTCAGAAAATCCTTTGACATGGTTCATAGGGATAACATTTGGCACAAAATATAGGAACTTAGGGTCCCAGGCATTTGAGAGTAGGCGTGTATAGGTTGTACGTGTTGGGTATGTGTTATATTCTTTCCACGATTAGTCGCACGCGCGGGGGGGTCACAGGGGGGGCGACAGCCCCCCCTGTACGTTGCGTCGGGCGCAGTAGGGGGGTTTTTTGCATGGGTTTGCACATGGTTTTTGGGCATAATGGTTTTCGGCCCCTGGTATTTTGTAGATCTGTTCAAGGGAACTACGGTTATGTTCTAATCCAGGGTTAATGGATTGGGGTTTATGTATGCTTCGACATGTATTTATATGTGTTGTAACACTAAAAGGAATATAATGAAAAATCACGCTGGTAGTCCCAATTTGGGATCCAGGGGAAAATATTCGTGTATATCTGTTTTATGTTTTATGCTCTCACTATTGTTTATTTTTTGTTTTTAAGATTTGTTTGCAGATAATTTCTGTATAGGGTTAAAACCTACATTTGGTATCAGAGTTTTTTCAGCTTCAAGGGGACGCCTTTGCTGCTGAGGGGTTTTTTGCTCGAGCCTGTGGTAGACCCTGTTCAGTGGGAGATCTGTGGGATTGATTCTTGCAGTGAAAGAAGATGGCAAGCAGTGGAAAGATAGAGATCGAGAAATTTAATGGGCAAAGTTTTGAGTTGTGAAAACTCAAGATGGAGGATCTGGTGGTGGATAAAGATCAGTGGATCGCGGTAGATCTGGGTACTAAACCAACGACAATATCAGATGAAGATTGGAAGAAGTTGGATCGGAAGTCAAAGAGCACAATACGGTTGTGTGTCTTAAATTCGGTATTATTGAATGTATCTGGGGAAGCTACGACGAATTCTTTGTTGGAAAAGTTAGGGACTTTGTACCAATCTAAGTCTCTAGTGAATAAATTGTTCCTGCGGAAGAAGATGTATAACCTGAGGATGAAGGATGGAGACTCGGTGACAGAGCATCTGAATGCCTTCAATACTGTGGTAAGTCAACTGTTATTTGTTGATATTAAAATCTCAGATGAAGATAAGTGCATCAGTTTGTTGTGTTCTCTACCAGATTCATGGGACAGTCTCGTTATTGCAATAGGTAGCAATACAACTACCTTGAATTTTGATAACTTTGTCTCAGCCTTGCTGTCGGAGGAAATGAGACAGAGAAATACGGAGGGCCAAAATGGAGATGCCTTATATGTACGAGGAAGGTCCCAAAACATAAACAAGAATAAGGTTTTGAGTGGGAGATCTAAATATAGAGGGAGATCTAAATCTCCAGGAAAGTTTGTAAAGGTGTGCTGGAAATGCAGAAAGGAAGGGCACTACAAAAGGGACTGCAGATCTAAAGCTCCTGAGAAAGGAGAGGGATCTGATGATGCTCCTTCTGCAGAGGAAAAAACCACCTTGGATGAAGGTGGGGATGTGTTATTTGGCTTCTTCTTCAAATAGGCATGTAGATCATGAGGCATGGTTGGTTGACTCAGGTGCATCCTTTCACTTCACTACCCATAGGGAGTGGTTCTGTGAGTATGAGAAGTATGATGGTGGTAATGTCTTCTTAGGGGATGATAGGAAGGCCAAAATCGTTGGACGTGGAAAATTCAAGCTAAAGCCGCAAGGTGGAAGGATTAGAACACTTCCTGGTGTTCTACATATTACTGCATTGGCCAGAAATTTGAGTTCTGTAAGCAAGATGGATGATGCAGGTGTAAAAATAGTGTTCGAGAAAGATACCTGCAAGATGGTTCGAGGAGCATTGGTATTAATGCGGGGAGTTTGGATTGGAACTCTGTACAAGCTTAAGGGTAGCATTGTTATTAATGGGTGCAACAATTTTATGGTTCCTGAAAGTGGAGCAGAAAGCCTAATGGTCTCTGGATAAAAGACCATGCTATGGCATCAAAGGCTTGGATATATTGGAGAGAAGGGCCTTCAGATAATGCATGGAAATAGTATGGTAGAAGGTATGTCTAATTTCTCTTTGGATTTTGATTTTTGTGATTCACATTGTGTATATGGGAAGTAGAATCGGGTGAGTTTTCCTTCTGGTGCTAAGAGGGCAAACAAGATATTAGAGCTTGTGCACAATGATGTGTTTGGACCTGTATCGGTTCCATCACTGGGAAACTATGTGTACTATGTTTCATTCATAGATGACTTCTCAAGGAATACATGGATATATTTCTTGAGGAAGAAATCTGAAGTCTTTGACAAATTTAAATAATTTAAGGCTCTGGTGGAAAACCAGACAGAGAAGAAGATAAAGGTGCTGAGGACAGATAATGGTGGAGAGTTCTGCAAGAAGGAATTTGAAGAGTTATGTAAGAAGTGTGATATAGCACGGCACAAGACTAATCCATACACACCTCAGCAAAACGGAGTTGCAGAAAGAATGAACAGAACGCTGATGGAAAAGGCAAGAAGCATGCTCAGTGGTACTGGGTTAGGACAAGAATTCTGGGCAAAGGCAGTGGAGACTGCATGTTCCCTAGTTAACGGATCACCTTCATCAGCGTTGGAGGATAAGACTCCACATGAGGTATGGAATGGTAAGAAACCATCTCTTTCACATCTGAGGGTATTTGGATGATGCATATGTACATGTTCCAAAGGAGAAAATGACCAAGTTGGATAATAAATCTGAAAGGTGCATCTTTATTGGGTATAACGATGGCTTAAAAGGTTACAAGATTTGGAACCTAGAAACAAGGAAGGTTGTGTACAGCCGAGATGTGGTGTTTAGATAGGTGAAAGATGTTGTTAAACATGAATTCCTACCAGAAGAACCTGAGAAGATAGAGTTTAAGCTAAAGGATGATGAATCAGACTACAACAGAAGAAGATTCAGAAGAGGAAGAGCCACAAACTCCAGCTGTGAGAAGATCAGTTCGAGAAAGAAGGCAGCCAAAAAGGTATAGTCCATCTGCTTTCTGTTCAATTTTTTCTTTAACTATCACTGATGATGATCCTAGAACTGTCAAGGAGGCATTGGATTTAGAGGATGGAAAACTATGGAAGGAGGCCATGGTTGATGAATTGGCATCCTTGCACAAAAATGAGGCATGGGACATGGTGGAGTTTCTGGCTGGAAGGAAGCCCATCGAGAGAAAATGGGTGTTTAAGAAGAAGATGAATGTAGAAGCAAAGGTAGAGAAATACAAAGCTCGGTTG
>JAXQQM020077995.1:0-90000 GCA_034641835.2 Pinus albicaulis | reverse complement strand
GGGGTTAACCTCATTATCGCTGAAAGCCATGTAGAAATCATGGGCTGCGAAAGCCAATCGAAACCCCAGGCAAGAGTGGGCTGGTGCTGAGCTTGAATCTGCAAGGAGCTCATGAAGTTTGGCACTACGAATGCGCGACGTATTATCGATAGTGAGGAGCCTCCCTTTTTCGACGCGCAAGGGGTCGGCTGACCCAGCGCCCCAAAGGAACCCGTGACAGAAAACTCTATCGGTTGCGCTCGCCATCGTTCTTCCGTCATCTTTTTTCGTGGACAGAATGGTCTTTCCTCCGAATTAACAACACCCTTCAATTCAATTTTTTTTCAGAGGGAGCTAATAAGAATCATTATTTTGCCTCAATGTAGAAATTAGCATATTACAAGCCCTAAGCATTAACTGAGGCCCATCAAACTAAATAAGTCTTACCATTAATATAATTGCATATATTACTACTGCAACAATCAATATAAAAAAAAACACACACACACAAAATTAATCAAATATTTAACTAGTAAATATAAACATAGTTAAAATCCACATTAAACCAGTTTCAAAAAATAAATTAAATTAAAATCAATTTAAATTTAAAATAACTCCGTAAAATTTTCCGAATTAATTAATTACAATTTAAGCACTAACCAATTAATAAAGCTTAGGTCATTTCACCCTACAAAACAAAACATTGTTACATCATAAAAAACAACTATTATCAAAATTTGTCTTCTTCACATGTTTAATCTTTTTTCTTTAATTATTGAACTCAATTAATTTTTTTTTAAATAAGGAGAAACCATTTTTATTATTTGTTTATAAAATATTGAAATTAACTCAAATGTTTTATTTATTTATTTATGAGAAACTATTTTTATTATTTTTATTCATAAAATATTGAAATTAAAAAAAATGTTTTGTTTTTTTTTTTTCAATTAAATCTGTAATTTTTAAATCAAAATGAATTTAATGTTTTTTTTAAATATATAATTAATCCAAACTTAAAACTTAATTTATAAACACTTTTTTAATTTTAAAATAAAAAATAATAATACAAAACTATAATAAAGAAAAATTAAATGATTATGAAAATTTCACACTATTTTCAACTACTAAATAAATATTTGTAAGTTAAAGATATAATGATACATACTCTTTTCAAATTAGGATGACATATTTTACAAATATTTATAACTTAATTTTTTTAGAGATTTACTAGTGTCAGGAGGAGGATTGTTGGGTTCCTCTAGATTTAAAAATATATATATATATTGGTAAAAATTACAATAGTCGAACGCGGAGGCGGTCTTGCTCTCGAAGCGAACCCTACTTTTAGAATACGGGGAAATTATCACTAGTGAGTACAAAGAGTGGATCCTTGTAGAAAAAATTCATCTAGACATATGATTGTTCAGTAGCTTGATTAGTAGACGAAGTTGTTAACTATGAAGCAACACCTTGAGTTTTTGCCTCATGTAATTTTGGTTGTATGTGTAATATTCCTAAATTAGCATACAACTAATAGGAATATTAATTTTGCTTTTAAAATATAGTTAGATGAATAAATGGGCAAGGAGGCTTATAAGTTGCTTAAGTATGAATAAAAATCCCTCATAATGTGAAAATGGATCATGTAATAACTACATCAAGCATCCACATGTGTGAATAGGGTCTAAAATGTGTGGACAAAGTCAAGTTTGACCAAGTCAACAACATTTTTATATGAGAAGTGGATCCTAAATAAATACAGCTCAATGTGAATGAAGATCAATGTAGCTAGTCAAAATGAAGACACCTTGAGTGTGAAAGGAGACAAGGCATGAAGATCCAGTCAAGGTTTATCCAGTCAAGATTGACTAAATCAAATAGCGTTGTAAAAACATGAGCAAGGCACATGGAGACAATGTAATTTTGGAGGAGGAACCTTTGCATGGAAGCAACCTCATAATTGGGTGGGACCCTTGGTGAGGAAGCTCCTCAACAATATAATGGAGGGAATGGCAACCATATGGGGCATGATTGAAGATTATATCTTGTATGTGATTTGTTTAGACTTCTTGCATACTTTTGCTATTTAGATAAGTTTGTTGCATTGTTTAGTGCAAGGGTTTTCTCAAGCGGGAATTCCCTACTCTTTCTTGGAGATCTTGTTTAAGAAATCTAAGAGGATCTTTTTGAGCTGCATTTTCCACTATCTGGTGTTAGGCCAAGCAGTTACCTTCAGCAACAATGCAGTCCCTTGCAGAAACTGCATTATTTCTTAAGGTGTGCAGTGGGAGGGTTTAAAACCCCACTTTTATGAGCTAGTTTCCTAGGAGGAGGATCAACCTTTTTCCCGGAAAGCTAGTAGGAGAGTCTACAACCATTTCTTTGCATGTTCAGCCATTTTTATGCAGATCTTCAGCTATACATCATGATTCAGCCATATATCCGCAACATTTATTTCATGTATATCATTTATGTCAAGAAGCCCTTGCCAGGTCATCTTGGATCTATGTAAAAAGAGACTAGATCTCTGTTTTTATGCCTCATTGAGTAATCTAATAGAAGATCTGATTTTTCTCTTCATTTTTTGAGTATAACCCTTCAATAACTGCACTGTCTCTTTATGCAGTAATTCCTGTGTGTTGCAGTCTTGGGGTTTCATCATTTTTTAAGTTGTTTTGAGCATGGGAGGCCTATTTAACTAGGCAAAAGTCATTTGTTTCTGATTTCCTCTTAGATCTAAGTTCAATAATGTTATATATAATGGATTCATGGGCTGCATTTTTCTGTTGATGCTCAGATTTTTGAAAAATGTGTTATTCCAGCAGGTATTGCTGAATCTCCCCTTGTGGGGATATTACAGTGGTATCAGACCCTTAATCTTGGCTCAGCCTGTGTTCTTCAACCATTATGGAGTCTTCTCATGGGGAGGAGAAGATCTGCAAGAGAGATCAAAGCAAACCCTTATTTTTTGAAGGAAAGAGGTTCTCAAAACTTCTCTTTCAAACTCTGCAGGGTAGAAGCAAAGACATCAAAGAAATGAGGAGGGAAAGACATATAAGTCCCTCAACAAGATCTGCAAGATATATACATGAGGAAAGCTCTAATGCCTCATCTTATGTATGTGAGAATTCAGCCACATCATCAGATTTACAACACTCTATCAACCACTTTTTAATGAAGAAGAAGAAGCAAAAAGGAGATGTGCCAAAAGAGGAGACTCTTGGTGATTATTTGCAAGAGTATGAAGCTCAATATAAGGGGTTCAAAGATCACTTGAACTTCCAAGGGTTTTGCAAGATCAAGGAGGAAAGAAGGAGCAAGCAACATGGTGTGAGTAGATTCTTCTTATCTACTTTTGATGGATCACCTAAATGTCCAGCTAGGGCTTGGGTGAAGGAGCTAGACACCTATGTGCAACAACATCAAGTTTCAAAAAAGGAAGCCATCAAAGTAGAAGCTTTGCATCTTGAGGGTAAGGCTTATGCTTGGTGGTTGTTTCAATATTTTTCCTTAAAGAATGAAAATACATCTACCTATGCAAATTTCATTAGAAGAATAGTGGAAAGGTTTGATGAAGCACTTTCTATGGAATCGATCAAACCAAATCAAACAAAACTTTTGCATGTATTGGAAGGGTCCCTAAATTCAGCTCCATTTCAGAAAACCATTGAAGGGGATGGAAACTTGTATGACATATTTCCAAGGGAAAATTCCCCATTACATGAGGTTCTTTCTTCTCAAGAGGAATACATGGAGATTCCTCCTTCAAAAGAAGACCAAGATCTAAGGTCTCTTATTGATGATGAGGCATTTTCAACTAAGGAAGAGGAGGAAGAGAAGGCTGGAGATGATAACACAATCATGACAAGAGCACATCTAGGACCTCATGAAGAGGGAGATGGATCACTTACTCCAAGGAGAGAAACTCTTACACTCTTGCAAGGAGTTCCAAAGAATCTCACATATGGAGATTGTGGCACAATCCATGTGCAACATGTGCCATCATTATCAAATGGTGAGATCTTGAAGATAGAATAAGGAAAATAGGAGGGCAAGCATCACATGATGAGGATAATACACCCCTCTTTATTTCAGAAGGTTGATACACAAATAAGGCAAGAGGATCTATGCATGGAAGGCAAGTACAAATCTGTCCACACACATACACATCCTGCTCTATGCCTTGATGTCTCTTTGCATGGAGGCATTCCACCGGGGAGACCTCCTGATGGGGGGAAAACTAAAGGGTTCTCTCAACTATGGGCAGCATTTACATACTTGGTCAAGGAGGGAGCTTTGGGAGAAACTAGCACATCGCAAAGAATATTTCATGGATTCAAAGGAAAGATAAGCAATTTTCCGAATTGGACATTGTTATCTCCCACTCAGCCATTTGCGCTGAAAAAGGGAAACTCAGAAATCTATGATGGCATATACATGATTTCATATGGAAAATCCATATCTTTGGGGCAGCCAATGATATTTTCACTCACAAAAGAGATTTCTGAACATGAAAAGAGGATATCAACACTCTTGCATGCATGGGCCAAATTGAGGAAGTTTTGGAAGACAAGGACTTTCCAAGGGGAGGTTGACTTCCATCTACTTCAATCTTGTCTTGAGAAAGATCAGATGCAAAGGAGGCAACAAAAGGAAGTTGATAGTACTCCAACATGTGATTTTGGAATCAAGCATGTCAAAGAGGAGAGCCATGTTATGACAGGGGCTGCATTTCAGATTCCTACAGCACTGTCATTGTTGGGAAGCCTAGATCCTTATTGGGATTCCCAACTCTTGATGCAATACTCCAAGGACCTTTTCACATGTAAGGTTCTTGATGGGCAAGTGATGGATGAGAGGTATAAAGTAGTTGAGGGAGTCATTTATTCCCATGATCAGATCTATTTGGCTAGAGCCTCTATGCTCAAGGAGAAACTACTTAATGCAGCCTATGAGATTTTGCTTTCAAAACCCACTGGTTTCATTAGAACATATCATACTATCTTAGATGGATTCATTTGGGAAAACTTCAAAGAGGAGGTGCACTCTCATATGAGAAAGTGCATGGATCATTTGTTGGTTGAGGAGGAACATAGCTCTTGGGAAGAGTTATCATTACCACTTCCTTATTCATTGGGTGTGAGAGGGAGCTCATCCATGAGCCACCTTGTTGATTTAAACCAAGTGTATGATAAACATTGTATTGTTGGACATCATGATATATTTATTAAATACCTGCATTTTCTTAACACTCATGTGCAAGTCTTTGCTCCAAGAGGGGGCACTCTTTCTTATGGGCTTCATGAGCCACTTTGGGCCATGAACAATGGTGATGTTGGTCATTCCTTGGGAGATCTTGGAGAGATGATGTACTCTTCATGATGTGATTCATTAACACCAACCATCATAAACCTTCTCCAAGCATGCAAGAAGGATGGGGCGGCAAACAAGTGATGGGAAAAATACTTGCCATATCATATTCTATGGCAGTTAGGAGTAAAACTGCGCTGGTTACATATGAGGAACCATTGTCCTTCTCCTTTACTACATATGGCAACTAGCATGACTCTAATTATGATTCCATATGCTGAAAATGTTCTTATATTTGTTGAGGACATGGTTGGAGGAGAGATACATTAGTGGGATGTGTCCTTAGGGAAAGAAATTTCCTACATTTTTTGCACTACATGTTCCAAGGGGAGCATGGGAAACTATATGGCCACTATAGTAGATCACTTGTTTCTTTATGAGGTGGACCATATGATTGATTGGAACACTTGGGACATGCCTCTCATGAGAAATTGGGAGGAGCTTTACTATGAATTATCAAGCTGAGAAGTGATTCATTTCATTTGGATGATAGCATGGAGGTGGGAGTCCTTCATTAATGATGAAATTCCCCATGATTGTCATCACTTGTATCTTGAGGAGGCCATTGATCAGTAAGAAGGTTTCCATATAGACCTTCCCCTTTCTTTCATGATGAGAGCCATTTGGTTTATCCACCCAAAGGCCAATTTTCACATTAGGAGGAATCATTGGGAGACATAATTATAGTAGAAAATCTGAAGCAATGGTGGAGATTGTTGGATAAGGAGGCCACAAGAGGGGAGGAGGGGAGATTTTGAAGCACCCTTTGCAGATTGCTTGAGGACAAGCAACATTTGGGAGGGGAAAGCTAGTAATATTCCTAAATTAGCATACAACTAATAGGAATATTAATTTTTTCCTTTTAAATCTAGTTAGATGAATAAATGGACAAGGAGGCTCATAAATTGCTTAAGTATGAATAAAAATCCCTCATAATGTGAAAATGGATCATGTAATAACTAGATCAAGCATCCACATGTGTGAACGAGGGTCTAAAATGTGTGGACAAAGTCAAGTTTGATCAAGTCCATGACATTTTTATATGAGAGTGGATCCTAAATAGAAACTGACTCATTGTGAATGAAGATCAATCTAGCCTAGTCAAAATGAAGACACCTTGAGTGTGAAAGGAGACAAGGCATGAAGATCCGGTGAAGGTTGATCCGGTCAAGATTGATCCGAGTCAATATTGACTAAATCAAACAACATTTTAAAAACATGAGCAAGGCACATGGAGACATCGTAATTTTGGAGGGAGGAACCTTTGCATGGAAGAAACCTCATAATTGGGTGGGATCCTTGGTGAGGGAAGCTCCTCAACTATATAATGGAGGGAATGGAAACCATATGGAGCATGATTGAAGATTATATCTTGTATGTGGGATACTGTTTAGACTTTTTTGATACTTTGGTTGTTTAGCTAGAGTTCTATTTGCACTATGAGTGCAAGGGTTTTCTCATGCAGGGAATTCCTACTCTTTCTTGGAGATATTGTTTTAAGAAATCTAATAGGAGCTTTTACGGAAATTTTGCATTTTCCACTATCACGGTGTTAGGCCAAGTAGTTACCTTCGGCAACAACACATTCCCTTATAGAAACTACGTTATTTCTTAAGGTGTGCGGTGGGAGAGGTTTCTAAAACCCCACTTTTATGGGCTAGTTCCGGAGGAGGATCAACCTTTTTTTCTGGAAAGCTAGTAGGAGAGTCTACGACCATTTCTTTGCATGTTCAACCATTTTTATGCGAGCTTTAGCTATGCGATGTGATTCGGCCATAGATGCGCAACGATTATTTCATGTATATCATTTACGCTCAAGAAACCCTTACTTGAGAATCATCTTGGATCTATGTAAAAGAGACTAAATCTACATTTTTATGCCTCATTGAGTAATCTAATAGAAGATCTGATTTGTCTCTCCATTTTTGGTATAACCCCTTCAATAGCTGTGTTGTCTCTTTATGCGGTAATTCTTGTGTGTTGCGATCTCGGTCTTTCATCATTTTTTAAGTTGTTTTGAGCATGGGAGGCTGTTTAACTAGGAAAAAGTCATTTGTTTAAGTTTCCTCTTAGATCTATTCAATAATACCCAGGATCCATCTGATTCATAGAACTGAATTTTTTTGTTGATATGTATTTCTGAAAAATGCGTTATTCAAACAGTATTCTTTGGGTCTTTACTGGGGAGATGTTCATTATGCTAAATAACGAGTTTAACTCGACATTTGTGTGTTTGTAATATGAACCATATCAACATGTAAGTAACCTCTTAACTGTCACTGCTCTTGTAATACACCTTTACTTTCATTTCGTTGGCTCTCTCTCTATATAGGTAGTCTAACTTATAGACAAAATGACTTTTTCAACTTTGGAATAACGATAGAAAACAATTTCAAGAAAAGAATGTGAATTTTTGTTGTTTTAAAACACAATTTTGAATGTAAATAGGTTACTTTTTGAAAAACCTTCTAAAACACTCAAATTTTAACAGATTGTTAACTCCCAGCTGGGAGTTTGAGCAAAATTATGAAAATAAGTTGAGAAAAAGCATTTAGTACATCAGACTGAGCTAAACCTATATTTATATGAAATAAATATAACATTGAAATATGTTAAAACCTAAAAAACACTTTATTTTGAAATTTTATAAAAATATATTTTAGCATCATGCTTGATCTGTAATGTGTGGGTGTAATATTTAGTGGTAGCATAAAAAAACCATATTTATTTTACGAATAAAAATATTGTATTTTTATAAATTGTATTTTGGCATCATATATAGTCATAATGTCCATTAGTGGTTGCTGCATCGTTAAAATAGGAATATTCTTACAATTTTTAAAATATTCATTAAATAAATTAATACTCGAAGCATAATGAATAGCGTCAACAAATATGTGAACAAAATTTTATGTTTTTGTTCTTTGGATTATTTTATTAAAAATTCATCGATCAAGGTTTGTAAAATTTGAGGATAATTTTTATTAAAGAGGTATACATTAATATTTGTAAGCTTTTGTACTTATATTTTCAGTTTATCGCTATTAAATGTTGGTGGGCGATGCTGCTCATGAAAGTAGATTCAAAAATTTAAATCTAACGGTGGGCATATCTTCTAACGACTAACGACATCTACACTTAAAAATAATATTCACCTGGGTTGATAATAATTCATAAATCAATATTTGTAAGATTAGATAGTACAATATAACTGAATTTGATGGTACAATATATTTTTTAAATCAAGGTTTGTAAAATTTGAGGATAATTTTATTAAAAAATTTATACATTAAGATTTATAGTTGTAACATATTTTCCGATCCTCGCTATTAAATGTTAGTGGCGTTTATGCTCACCATTAGCAACGACTGTACGCGTATAAGAAGCTGAAAATAATATTCACCTTAAGATTTGATGGTATAATATAATATGAAGTTAGTACAAATTCTTAAGATTATAGTATAAATGTCAATTTTATGTAGTTTTTTCTACAGTGCATATTTTGTAGTTATTTTTTGTTTGAAAAATTTGTTGATTTGAGAGCTTCTACGATGCAGCTGTTTGTTGTGTGTGAATTTAGGTTTTATCGCATCCATTTTTATTAGAATCGACATTTCGAACCATCCTCTTGTGGTTCATCATCGGAATGAATCAGTGAGATTCCAGTCATATCTCAACCCGAGGATATAAATAAAGGAGGGAGAAATTGAGCAGAGAAAAATGGAGGGCGGCCTACAATGGTAGAAGGTGAAGGAAAATTAATCACACAATAATTCTAATATTATTCTTTTTAATTAATAATTTTGAAATTATTTATTTAGATTTATTATTATTATTATTATTTGGGTTGGAATAATAATAAATAATTGTTAACTAAAAATTATCAAATTATTTTCCTCTAGTTCAATTTCTCCTCCTTTATTTATATCTTAGGTTGTTCTAACTAAATCTCCTTTGATCTATCTTGATGAACCATGAAGGATTGGTTAGAAAATTCGATTCTAATAAAAATGGATCCCAAAATTTGTCCCCACAATCACTAATTTTAATAATCAAAAAGAAAAAAAAATTTAAGTTCAAAAAAATTTAAATATAATTTTAATTATTTAAAAATTAATTAGAATTTGTTGCAAAACAAAAAAGTCGATTTTTTTTCTTTTTTAAATTAATTAATTAATTTATTTTAATTAAAAAATTGAATACAATATAAGCCTGTCCATCGGTAGGTATAACAAGTATGGTATGTAGCTTAGTCCTTACAAATCAGTTTGAACATGTGATTTGACCATGTCATTTTCATGTTGTTATCTCTACTCACCAGCTGCTTAGTGGTATGAAATCTTCATAAATCACATCAACATGATATAAAAAACCTTTATAGGTTTCTCTACCTTCGTCTTCAAAAAAGGAATGAGAGTCTACCTAAATCAAGATAAATTGTAACAGGGATATAATTTTTCTTTGCCAATGGTGCTTTATAATTCTCATTTTATCTAGTTCCAATGTATTACGAAAACAAAAACACAAAACATAATGTGGGTTTGGCGAGTTTGCTCAAAGAAAAATCTATGAGTATCTCCTTCAAAATAGGGTGTTCTTGCCAGTGTAGATGCCCATCCCTTTGTCCAAAATTCACACAAATTATCAATATTATTAACGAGGTCTCAAACAAGTTCACCTAACTCATGAAGATTAATTCTTTATTATTTTGTTACTTGGGATTTATATCTATGATAAATTTCTTTGCCTTGTTGAAGATACCCCAGTTCTTGGACTCAACTACAAATACTGCATTAATATTTTATGAAAAAATTGAAAGAAAATTCATTCTAAAAGCACAAGTAAACAAAACTGTCATCAAAATCTAGGTTATCTAACTCAAGGTACATGAGAAGAATAATCTTCAACTCCTATACACATGCTTGACATTGCCACCAAGCTCCATGTTCTCTGAGTCATGCTTTATTAGACTAGAGAGCAACTATCAAGTTGATGTCATATGACATGATACCTCACTATCCACATACTAAACAATTCTAGAACCAAGCTATTAAGAAAGAAGATACCATTGATAAGTAATTATCAAAAAATTGTTAATGACCTTCATCTAAAATGCTTCTTTCTTGTTTGGACATTGTGGTAATGACCATGCTTATGAAAAATATTAGAAGCTAAATTTTTACTCAAGTCCTTCTTTCCTGATTGTGACAATGACTCCTCATTATTAACCTTATCCTCATTGGGTCCTTTACCTTTGCATTTACTTATTTAGCAAATGGGACTAGATTCTTGTCACCACCCTTCTGGTTGCAACTCCATCCAAGTCTCTTCCTAAATACATACTGCCCCACAACCTTTCAAAGCTGTGAAAATTCTCACCAACACAAATACCTTTGACAAATACTTCCACCAGCAGGAATCTGCTAATTGTGTTTACTAGTTTTATCTGCAACTTTTTATTACGAAAATTGTTAAAGTCTATGTGACCTTTGTAAGATAATTGGTGACTGCGATGTGGTCATCTCTAAGGATTTGAGTTTATTCACAAAATGTAATACATTTGTGTTCTCACTCTTGTATATGTTTACCAAGGCATCAAAAATTTCCTTTGTCATCTTATTAGATATATGAAGGACCAAATGCTCCTTTATGGTGTCCATGATCATCTACACGACCTTCACTTCTCTTGGGTCGGCCCGAATATTGGGGATCTATGAATAGACACAATATATTTTACAATTTCTTATATATTATGAATATCTTCCAATGAGAGTGTGAGCCTTACTTTCCTTGACATGGAAATTTAAGGGACCATCCATTCTATCCTTGAATTTGAGGCTAATCGAAGCCATCTCTGTGATCCTAATCACCAGCTCCATAGCTAAAAAATGGTCCTTAAAGAAATAAATGGTTTGACCCTCTAACTATAGTCTTTCTTTTTGGTGGTTGATTTACTTATGTAAATACTTGAGAATCACAATTAGAGTTTTTCATATTTTGTAACTTTTTCAACCTAGGTGATTGTTTTCCTAGTATTCTCTCCTTAAATAACTCAAAACATAATTTATTTAGTGAAAAACTGATGGCATTTTATGAACATTGTATGGTGTGCAACAATTGAAAATAGACAATAGAATAAATAAAACACATACAAAAGGGATTTCTCTTTCAGAATTGACCTTGTCATTCTGTCGATCAAATCCTACAATTTGACCTTTGCATATACTTAAATTAATGATTATAAATCATTAAAATCAACAGTATTGTTCAACCAAATATGAGGGTATATATCGTATTCATGAGGAAAGAACTACTATAACAACAAAACAGACCATCGCGTGTTGTACTTAGCCTCTTTAGCAATCATTACTCTTCGTCTCCTTGAATGAACTTTTCCCTCTTCCATATTTGTATTTGTCTTCTCAAATGTGTAATCTATATATCCTATCTTATTCTAATTATATGGCACACAAAGAAGATAACTAATGTCCTCAATCCTAGTTGCCACCTATCTCAATCATGAGATGTAAAACTAATATTAAATCCTAATCAAGTCACTAATGTTGTATAAATACATTCATCTTAGATTAAAATACCATTGGTCTTTCTTTTAGAAAAAAAAAAAAAAAACTAGAAACATAACTTGTATTAAATAAAAATACGGTTGAAGCATACGATAGGTCCACATTTGTTGGTTCCTATTGTATTCATTGGATTAGAATTTTTTTCTATAACACAACAAAAAGCTTCCAATAAAATACAAAATATATGTTCTATGATTTCCTACAAATTGTGTTCACATAAACTCCTAGAATATACATAACTATAAAATACATGTGACTAGCAAAAACAAGAAGTTTCCCTCTTCCTTCTTTCCCTCATCAAATTGGGGTAGCTTTGTCCTTCTATCTTCATTGGGTCTCCTGACAATGGACATCTCTCTATCCTTAGGATTGGTTTGGATTAGTTGTCAATTTCTCTGTTTTGGAGCCTTTGATAAGGAATCCTTGCATATATTGAAATTACTAGATTACAAATCATTTTTACTCTACTTCACGAGGAAACAACCTATCAAATTTTGTTGACTAAAATGCTCTTAATATTGGAATTTTAATTAAATACATGCATACTTTTTCTTTGTGATTTTTGAGCTCACTAAAAGTAGAGTGCTTTAGTTTTGATGAACAAGGTCTTCATGGTATCTCATTAATACAGGTATATTTATATTACCCTTGCTTAAGACCTTTTCTTCGGTTGATATGTTAGAATTACATTTTATCAAAAGCATTAATGAACATATACGGATATAATCAAGAGGAACTCATGTCAACAATCACACAACAAATGCGAGACGTTTAATAATGGAGTTAATTCGGTGCTGGAGTGCGTCTCTAAGCCTCGATGTCTCGGTATTGGCCGCTTCATTCGGTCGGCCATAACAATTGATAATGTACATGGATGTTGTTGAATTTTCGCATACGAAAAAGCCACTCAAGAAAAATGAGTGGGAAAGTCTCTCCACGAGACGTTACGTACAAGAACTCTCACTCATCACAAGCTACTATCAACATGACAACTTCATACATGGTGAAAAAGAGTATCCCACAATCAAGGCAACAAAGGATCTCACAACACAATCACCATCCATGATAAATACATACTCACGTCAATACACATAAATATTCCGCATCTTACATCAACATGAATCAACAACAACAAACAAACATAAAGAGGCTGCATCATACATTAGCAGAATAAACCATCAGAAATAAACGCCACTAACAGCCAACAATCAATGATGCATGTAACAACATGTATACCTCAACTCTAATTCTTCTTTGAAGAATAATTGTCAATATTTGGATCGGAACACCATCGCAAACGTGGAATTGAATGGCCAGAAATGTTTGTCCACATCTTGAAATCTGAGCACCGTGATGCAAATTACGTAAAATGGTTGAAAAATTTGAGACCTTTGTTGTGAAACGACAACATCGAGTTCATGTCATTGCAAAAATTAAAGACATATAAAAATTTGTCCAATTTGGACACTAGGGCTTTTAACTCCCTTTGGAAATGTGACTCGAGATCATGGTTCTACATATCACACAAAATAGTAACAGGGTTCTACTGTAATAAAAAATAAATATCTCCAAAATGCGTGCCCCTGCTCCTCCTTTCACAGGTGCTGCCCAGAAAAATGACGAGGTTTATATAAAAAATGTTGGGTGGACTTCCCTGACAGAGAGCCTTTGGCCCAATGGTGGAGATCCAAATTTGTAGGAGGAGGTCGGGGCATCGAGCACTCAGGAAATGGTCCCCACATTGTTAAATTTTCCAATGTATGTGTTTTTTTTGAGACGGACCCGCCTGGGGTAGCCGCCCATCCTCTCCCGTCGTTTACATATATTCGTTACTATTTGAATAAGGGTTAGGGCATGGCGAGTCCACCCGAAGGTGGCCCACTCCTGTCGCCAGTTGCATTTATACGGTGCTTTATATATACGGTGCAACGTTGGATAGTTGGGGTAGCGAGGGGTCATGGCGCCGGCCCACCAAACTTAATATTTTTTTTTGTGTTGGTTGGGGGGGGGGGGGGGGGTGGGGGTCTGTCCCGCCTTTCAATATATATATATATATATATATATATATATATATATATATATATATATATATATATATATATCTATTTTAAACCATTTGCACGTTTGAAATACCGAATTTTTAGGCCGGAAAGAACATTTTAAATGTCCCACAATTTTATAGGGATATCGGTGAAGATGAATGAGAATCCGATCCCAGAAAATTTCGGTTGTTGCCTCCTTAACACGCCACATCACACAAGTCAACCCAAAAACTTTGACCAGCTCTAACTTTCACATCGAACTTGGTTTGATGAACCGTTCCCATCGTTGCGATCGGGATGATGAGATCTACGCTCTAGTCTTAATTCGAAAGAATTCTAACTACTTTGAGTTTGAGCTTTCATAAGAGGCCTCTTTGTCATGTGTGTGTCTCCATTACATGGATCATTCCTCCCCATTAAGGGAGATTTTGGTCCTCCAAAAGCATCAAAAATATCCCCATGGCTGTTGTGTACTATGCGCACCACAAGTGTTTTGAAAAGGCCACCCTTCACCTACTTCCACCTTTTCCTTCCGAACCGTATCGATGAACCAACACCTGCATCTCTGCCAAACCTATAGTACAATTTTTTGCAATTGTGCTCAAATATGACCAACATGACTGACATCCCATAATTTCCACGAGTTTATAACACATATCGGTGTGATCAAGTTACATCAAATGGAATCAATAATACCCCAACTATTAATACAAGGCCAAATATATCATTGTCAACTTTTAGTGATTTCAAACTACATCATCACTTTTACATGAAAATGCATCATGATTTTACAAAACAAAACCAAAAATATCATGGTTTCTTAACAAGCGTTAAATCACATCATCACTTTTCTTTGTTAAAATGCAACATATGAGATACACAAACATGACCGCGACACACTACCACATCTAGGAAAACCATATTTCTCTAATAAAGTGGACCACCATGAATGTGGTGGATTCATTTGATGATAAATAGCTATTCGAGTGATCCATGCATTGATGCTTCGTCCTTAAGGTGCCCTACCGGATGACCTAAAATGCATTGGATCTTAGATATATGGTTGCGATGGCTGCAAAGGTTGTTGCAATTTTGTGCTTGCGTCCTGTAATCCACTCATCCCGTACATTGGAGGACTATTCCGTGACTTTGTGAATAGTAAAATATCACGAAAACACCTTAATGGCATCATACATAAGGGCAAGAATTCTCACAAGAAACATTTCTCGAAAGAAAACCATTAAAAACATATGTTTGGGGGCATTGGCGCGCTTATCCGATTCATCACTTGCTGGGCTGGAAATTTACATAAGCCGCGCCACCTAGCACTACGTACGTGTGTTCCCACGCCAGAAACTGTTAAGGAATATTTTTTAACAATAGAAAGCGAAGTTTGATTCTAACAAATTTGCGACGGATCATCGAAGGTTGGGTTGTTTGGCTACGGTCTCACGGTTAGGAAGTGGTTTTCCACCTCTCATGGAACCTTCCCCTGAAGATAAGGACTCTCCCCCATGATTGTGAGATCCTAACCTCTCCCGTATCACCCTATAAAAAACTACCCTCTCTGGTTGCTAGCTGGCTGAACATTTGGGAAGAAAAATATGGCGAGTGACTACGAGAAAGGCAAGGAGAACCTAGTAAGAGAGAGCCTTGTCCATTCCGACAACACCAACGAGACACGCTTTCATTTGGATGCCTATTTGAAGGAAGAAGCATAATGTCGCGGCTTTACGGTTGTAATATTTCTTTTCATATCTTAATATATGCTCGTATATTATGGTTCCATCATTGTATTTCTTGTTTGTGTAATGCAATTTGATTCAATAATGCTACAGTGATTGATAGTTACGTGCTTGGGTTATTCGTTTATTATTGCCGTCGTTTTCTTTTGTGTGTGTACGAGTGTCCGAACGCGGTGAGCGAAAGCATTGTGATGCATCGAGCGAGGAGCGGGAAGCAACGCTATAAAGTGCGACAACATCAACGTAGGACTTGAGGTAGGCCATCTATCGTAACTTTTTCTTTTGTGACTAGGAATCAATATCGTAGTGTGTTCTTGTTCTTTGCTAGACCACTCTAGGGCTGGTGTGATAACTACTGATACGGAGAGTTTGCACGTCAACAAAGTGGCGACTCTGCAAGGTTTCCGGTATGGTGCCGCCAAATTTCGTCGTCGCCTCTCCCATTATCTTTTCATTACCGTAGGCCTCTTGCCAAATGAGGCATTGATTTTATGGCGTGGAAACCCTCACTACAAACCGAGGGCATGTATATCATCATTCTTGTGGTTATTTCACCATTAAACAGAAGCAATGCCCACAACGACGATGGGCGGTAAGACAGCTTGCATAGTTCATTTTCAACTATGTGAAGTCACTCATTACGGCATTCTCGGTAACCGTCATGATCATGGCTCTCATGTTCAGGACTATATGATGGCGAAACTAACATCTAAGTTACGCACGTCATGACGGTTCAACGCCATATTACCCTCGAGAAAATGGCAGTTGAAGCGAGTAGTGGTCGCCACGATGCTTCCCTTGAACAGATTGACTCCCACAAATCGAGGTTGTCGATTGTTTTCGGCTCTTTGCGGGCCTACCGAACGTCAATGAAAAGTGCAACCGTTCACACCATTTCAGTTGGTGTGTAGTACGGAAGCTACTCTTCCGGTTGAATATGAGATCCTTCACTAAAATTGGGCGTGGAAGGATGCACTTTAGATACTTCTAACGCTGGAGGAAGAACGTCTACCATATCTCGAGATTGGATGAAACTACTTAACTTGGGCACTTTGGTTATCGAGGCAGGAAAAAGGGTTAAACTCAGCTTCGATCAAACGGTTCCTCCGCGCTCTTTATCGAAGGGGACCTCGTCCTCTTGTATGATCAAGCCCATGACAATCTTGGGCGAGGAAAATTCCAACCCATGTGGCATGGGCCCTATATCGTTAAACGTGTATTGAAAAATGGGGCTTATGGCTGATCGATTATGAAGGTATTCCTTTAGCGCAACCTAGAAATGGGTTGTAGCGAAGAAATATTATCTTGAATCATTCTTGTGTAGTATATCTACATGGGTGATTTTTTCATTTTGTGCATGTGTGGTGTGTGTGCTTTGTAAGCGTTTTTACACTTATTAGGTCCTACGATTGTGCGAGATATCTATTACTCCTTATGTCGGCTTTACGGATAGACACTCATGATACCAGGGAACTGTCTTTGTGACCTAGGTAATTTACAATCCTATTTTGTGAGTTGGTTAATTTACAAGGTGTTTTTCTGGGCTTTGCTATAAATAATGTCACGGAATATAGTGCCATTTGGAATTATTAAAAGTATGTTAACCTCGATGGCAGTGCTTGTGCATTTGGACTGTGGCTTGTGTTTCTGACTCCAATGGTCATTATTCAGTTAGAAACCCATACATTTTAAGACGGTATCTAAATGTCGTTTTACCCAGAAAAAGCTTTGATTACATCACATATCAACATATACCAAGACGAATGAATACACTGGCAAGATGCGATCAACCAACATGTTATTAGAATGAACATTTACGCAATTTGTAAAAAAACATTATCATATGTAAGCAAGATCCATGTAGAAAATAGTGTGTGTATATATATATATATATATATATATATATATATATATGTACGAGTGTTTGCAACGTGTGCATCATATAAAACCAAAATATATATGTTTATTTCGATTACATCCGGAGACGACATGTCTCTCAAAAAATATACAAATAACCAAGCCTAGGTGACTAATCGGCATGGTGCTAAGTAGTAGCACGTCAGCACTGCACCAACGCCTCGATAAGCGGTGGGCGACTCTCGTCACCCCTACGGTGTGCCTCTAATAAGCTGGGGAACATCGGCTAAGCGGGCACCGTCGAACTTCCGTGAGCGATCCCTACGGAACATGCAGGCTCATCTCCACCCCCCTCACACGAGGTCATAAGCGAAGGGGTCCTCCCTCGCTATTGGTGACATTTCGGCGGGCCTCTCTGGGCCAGCATCTACATACATAGGATTAGTTGTTCAGAACATGCATGTATACCAAAAATCATAAAACTCATAAAAATTAAAAAGAGTCTTACAAAGCTCGTCGTCCCGAGTCCTCTCCTCACCGAGAGCGGAAGGTACGGGTCCCGTGCAGTTGCCCATGTGGGGCCAATCCTTCACGACAATCAGCGCGCTTCGTCGGAGCCGATCGAAGAACTCGGCGCGAGTTTGTCTGTTCGCACACGGGCATCAATGCGCCATCGAGCCATCGTGGCTCTCTTAGTGGTGGATTCGGGACTATGGCCTCACAGCGGTGAAAATTTGGTAATCGTTCCGGGAAGAATGAAACCGGGATCGACCCATATCCAAAGCTGTTTCGATTTGGTTTGCTTGCATTTTTGAGTTTCCATTTAATGTTCCTTGGTCGCGGTCGTAGCCCGGAGTCAAAATAATCGATTCGCACACTGCGATGCAAAAGTCGTTGCGTCTTTACGGCCTCATGTGGTGCACAGCAGTCCCCCGCAACCCTCGTAATGGTGTGTGCTTTTCTCTTAGTGCTAGATCGGGGGACGATTACGAATGTCTGCTTTCCCGCCTCCCTGTCCTTTGCACCCTGGGCACACCTGTTCATGACCATTTCATGCTTTCTCTTGAAGGGCACAAAATGCCGTCCCGAGAATAGGGCACGGACACACGCCATCGGTCTGGTGATGAAGTATACATCGATACTTCGAGCTCAGTTCTTCGGTCTCGAAGTTTCGTTCTCCTCATCCTCATCTAATCTTTGATGAGATACTACGATAGTTCGGGTTGAGCCCAGAGACTGTAGCATCAAAAAGAATTTTTTGACCTTGATTACGGAAACATTCATACAATGCTGGAGTTTCCCATTGCCAATTCATCTTCTTCGCTATGTTCTCTCTCTTTCCATTGATATATAACCATCACTTTATGCTTTGTGGGATACTTGCATCAATCAAGCATAGGGCGTTATCGGCTACTTGGGTATTCAAGTACATTTCATTGGTTGATTTTTGAGATAATTTAACCGAATTTTGTGTTTAACGCCATTGGCGCGGGCTTTGTTTTATTTAACAATCGCGCCAGGCGGCGGCGACCTGCGCGTAAGCCGGAAGCGAGGTTGGCATCGGGTCGGGTACCCCGGAGCAGCGCCAACCGCGGAGCCTAAAATTTGAAAATCCTTCTAAGGACCTCAAACGATAATTAAATAATATGAAATGTAACTTGAAGATGGAAAAAGGGGTAGAGGCTCTTACCAGGCTGGACGGAGTCGATTCGGTCCTTTGGATTGTTTACTGCGTCACTCGAAGATCGAAGCACAAAGGGTCCAACGTTGCTCTTGCATAAAGGGTAAAAAGTAAAAAGTAAATATTTTTTACCATTGTTGGTCTTTTATATCTTTTCAAAGTCCTAAATGGGTTTTTAAACATTTGTCGATGTATTTTTGTATTATTTTTCTTGACGAATATGTTTTGTGTTTTTGTGCAGCAATAGTTTTTTCACATGATTTTAGCGAAGAGACGAGTTGTGGCTTTTATACTTTTCAGACTCGGTAAAAACACGAAAAAAGTCACTGCGAGTGCCTTTGACTCTTTTCGACTCTCTAAAGGCGAGAAATATTGGGTGAAAACGTGGATTACCGAGCTCGTTAAATTAGTTTGACGAACCGACATACATTCGTTACCTTTTCGGGCTGGGATAGATTATTTACGAAAAGAATACTAACTTTATCGCGACTACGAGTTCTCTCAAACATAGTTTTCTACCTTTTCGAATTACCGACGGGATTACCTACGGAAGGAATTTCTTTGAGTTTTCTTTCATTTGTCTTTCAAACTCTCTAAACATGAAAAGGCATTAAAGTTCAACTTCCTTTGTCGGACCTAGATTTAAATTTATGACATCGGACTCCACATCGTAATGACGTTACTAGGTTCATATTAGGGCTAAGTAAAATGTCTGAGTTGGATTTGTCGAAGGACAAACTTACATCGCAAGAATATGATGTCCCCTTCAGCTTTCTCAAAAATAATTGGGTGCTACTTAGAAATGGCGAGAGGAAAATAGAACCAATATTATATTCGTGTTCGCGTTATGTCGCTCTTGAACATGGCACTTGTGCATTCGTGTCGGGTTGGGGACGTCTCATCCTAGTTATACGCACTTTCTCCATAGGTTTAATCATCTCTTTTGACCGCTCATTTCTCTTTGCCACGTCACCATGACCTCGGATCCCTTGATGTCCATCTGTAAATCTAATGTCATTGCCACTTAATATGTTCGAAAGTTTTGCCTGCGATTTTCAACCTCCCTGCGATTCTCTGTTGGTATTAGTTCACAAACATTATATCCCTCTTGTCTCGTGTCGATGATGTGGGAAACATTGGCCCCACCTTTGATCAAGGTCACTTTCTGTCGACTTGACTCTCGTGCTCAAGAGCGATCCTGAAGACTCCCCTTCGAGTACCTTGGAGCCTTCATGCCTCAATAGCGGGTTCTTCGCCGTCGATACAAAGGTATTCATTAATGACGCTTCGATCGGATGATTCGAAGTGTTCGACGCCAACTCACTATTCATTTTGTGGATTATTACCTCTTGTACCTTAAGAGCCATCATCATTATTGGTGGTTCTCTCGCGTCAGTAACGACATCATTGGGCGTTTTGTCAGACGATGTTCTTACATGTTCAACTATACATTACATGCTTGGTGCCCTTTGTTGGGTCGAAGATGGAGCACAAGACCTGGTTTGTTTGCTAACATCCCGGTGCCCGAGTTCTTTGTGGATTATTATGATTTATTACATGACTCTTTTGATTGGATGGTTGCGTGTACAGGTCTACTTATTGATCTTATTTATTGAACTGGATGCATCCTTTCCTTGAATCTCATTGTTTCAATACTTTTTATGTGGATGGTTGCGCCCATACCATATCATATTAATAAGCGAAATAAGTTGTATTTGTACTCACAAGGTTTTTTCCCGCTTGATAGTGTTTCAGGTTCAGGCATTCTCTGCATTACTTCTCTCTCTCGGACCTCATGCTTTAGGGCATCTGTTACACGAAATTTTGTCACCGTCCCTACAATCCTCATCTTGTACATTGGAGGACTATTCCGTAGCTTTGTGAGCTTAGGCAAATGCTGCAACATGTGTCCTTGCATAAGGGCAAGAATTCTCTGTTCTTCCTCATAAAACCGTAAAAACATATGTTTGGGCATTGGCGGCAACAACGATTCATCACTCCATAACCCGACAGAAATTTGCCTCGCCCGCACCACAAGGCGCTACGCCTATGTGTGCCGCGCCAAGCCTGACAGAATGTTTTTTAACAATAGAAGGCGGAAGTTTGATTCTAAAAACTTCATAATAGATCATCGAAAAAAGAGGTTGGGTTGTTGTCGGATCTCCTAATTAGAAGTAGGTTTTCCACCTCTCATGGAACCTTCCTAGAGTAGACTCTACATGATTATAGGGATCCCTAATCTCTCCTTATCCTTCTATGGCTTTGCCTTTCCTTTTAATGACTAAGGTGGAAAAACTATGACCAGATGACTGCGAGAGTAGAGAGCCAGAGAACTTCGCGAAGAGGGCCTTGTCAAGTTACAAACAGAATTTGTGGTTCTTGTCACTGATTTTCTTGAGAAGAACGTCGAACTCGGTTGTAATATTTATCTCATGTCTTAATATATGCTCGACTACGTTATTGGTTCCATCGTTGTATTGCTTGTTTTTGTATACATCTTCATTGTTGATTCATCTCTCCCATTGATTGATAGTTACGTGCTTGAATTATTAAATTTGTATTGGTCATTTTCTACAATAATAATATGCAATTGTTCGAGAAGCTGTGATGAACGAAAATCTTGTGATCTTTCAGGTGAGAAAAATAGCACTTCTTCATGCTGTGACCTGTGACTTGGTGAGCCATCACTGGCAACTTGTGCATAACTTAAATCAATATCGTAGTGTGTTTTGTTTGTTACTGAACCCACTTTGAGGCTGAGTGGGGATGTCCTTTATATCCGCGAGAGGGTTACCTCGTCAACAAGGTCTTCTTCCTCCATGTTTCTTATTCATTTCTTATGCACATGGAAATGGTAACTGCTTCATCCTCCTTTGCATTTAACCTTTAACTTCTGCTTGTTGTGATTACTGTTTCTAAAAGCAAACCAAGTTTTCTATGCCATGATTTATGTTCATAATTAGCAACATGCTTATAATCAAAATGAACTTGTGAATATCAAAAATTATTATGCCTTTTTGGTGGTCTGACATGATCATGGTGTTGAAACACTGCCTCGAGTTCTTCTACCCTGGCCACACTTCATGGGATGATGGTGAATTGTTCCCATCATTCCCTTTCCCCCAAACGGAATTCAACAATGTATGTTTGCCTACGATGTCATTGTTAATTAAATCTTGCCTCAACATTCCTCTGTAATATGTATTTTGTCATACGGCAGTGGTAGAAGTGTTCCGTCATTCTCTCTCCTTGACGGTTTCATCAATGTCATGGAAGCTTTGGAGCACCTTGGTCATTCTACATACAATATATCCCAAACTTTTGCGTGGCAGGGGTATCTACACAACCTCAATGGTTGAGTTATGTCTTGGACACTGAATACTGATCCTCCTCATTGCTTTGTCTTGTAAGGGTCTCATGCTTTGGTTCTATGTCGAGGATCTCACCGCTATTAGAAATAATAGCATGTGAAGATGAAATTGAGAATTGGTACAATTTTTTACACCTCGGATGGGTGCATTGTTCAGAGAACTGTCGAGCCTTGGTGCCTCTCACTTCCTTTAAGGGCTACTATCATGGCTTGTATTTGTTGCAATCTCTTCTTCTCGTCCTTCTCTTCTCGTGAGGTGCCTTCAATGCCTCATGATGTTTGCTTGAAGGAATTTCATCTTTGCGCTTCAATTCTTCTAATGACTTTGTAAGTGACTTGCAATTCATCTTTTACCAATCTCTGCTTCCCTTCTCTTCTTGGCAAGAAGTATTTTCAACTCAACGTTATCTATTTCTTGTTCTCATAAACCATACAACATCCGCTTTCTTGGACATGCGGAAATAATTATCGTACATGTCTGACATCCTCTCCTTTGCCTGAACGTTCGACGTAGTTCCGCTTGCGGTTCGCATCAACAAGGCCGCTACGTACACTTGATCCGGGTATCTTCACTACCCTTTTAACAAGACCTTTTAGCCAAGGTGACGTGTTAAATTAGATTTTATCAAAAGCATTAATGAACACATGCGAGATATCATCAAGAGGAACACATGTCAAAAATAACACAACAAAACGCAAGACGTTTAATCGCAAGTTCATCAGTGTGGACTACGTCTCCGAACTCGATGTCTCGATGGTGTTGGTCGCTTCATTGATGTTTTATATTTGGTGAAAATGTACATGGATCTTGTTGAAAAATCCTCGCACTTGAGTGGCAAAGTGTCTCCATGAGATGTTACTACATTACAGAACTCTGCTGCATGTCCTGAAACTATACTACAAACAACCCACACATGGTGACAAAGATTATCCCGCCATCAGAGCAAAAAAGGGATATCCACAACATAAATCACCATCCATGATAAATACATACCATTAATGCATATAAAGAATACGCATCTTGTCCCGGTGGGAATCAACGACAGCAAATAAACGCCAAATGTTATCGCCATTGCATCAACGAGGAGATACGACATGACATAAAGCATCCTAGAACAACAATCAATGAAGTGCAGCAAACAACACTTCTTATACATGGAAATCTAGTGATAGCATTTGAAAAAGAATAGAATTTGGCACTCAATGCTGGATGCAGATACACCATCGCAAATGTGGCATCAAATGAAAAAACCATTTGTCCACATGTTGAAATCCGACAACATCATGCCATTATGGAAAATGGCCGAAAAATCGAGACCCTCTGTTTCAAAACTAACACCGCCATCAAGGTCGTGTCAGGGTGTAAAAATCCATATAAATTTTTTCCAATTTGGACGCTGGGAAAATTTGGCCCCTGCGGAAATATGGCTTAGATCATGGTTCCTTTGCTCACTGAATCGCTCAAGGTCCCACCTTGCAATAAAAAAATAAATATGTCTCGAAATACGAGCTCGCTCACTCCTCTTCACAGGCGCAACGAAGAAATGACAGTTTTATATAAAAAATGTTGGCGGTTTCCCAAAAGGAAAATTTGTTGGCCCAACAGTGGAAGTTGAATTTATTGGGGAGGAGGTTGAGCGGTCAAACCCCACCCCCCCCTCAAAATGAGTACGCATTGTTAAATTTTCCAACATATGTATTTTTTTTTTTTTTGAAGGCGGACACGGATCAGGCGGCTCCACCGAGTCCTCATCTCGCCATTTATACATATGTTCGTTACTAAGACAGGGTTGAGGCTTGGGTGAATTTTTATCGGTGGCTGCTCACGCCTTGGTTTTGTTTATACGATGGCCTATATTTATGAATTGTTGATCGTTGGTTAGCTCAAGGAGTGGCAGGGACATGCCCTTGACCCACCAAACTTAATATTTTATTGTTATGTTGGTTGGGGGGGGGGGGGGTGTGCGCGCCTCAATTTTATATATATTTTTGTTTTTAAAACCAAGCTTTTGCACATTTTTGAAATACCGAGATTTTGGGCAGAATGTTTTAAATGTCCACAATTTCCCCCGGAAATTAGTTTGGAATACAATCATTGGAAAACCTTAGGTATTTGCCTCCTTAACACCATACAGTCTTCGAAACTTTGACCAGATCTAACTTTCATACGAACTGCGTTTGACGACCCGTTCCTGCAGGTTGTGATCGAGGATGACAAGATATACGCTTGGTCTTGATTCAAAAGCATTCTTACCACTTTGATGTTTGAGATTTCCATAATACTGTTTGTCTTGTGTGTGTCTCTTGGAGCCACAGATCACTCATGAATCTTCAAAGCTCCTACATATCTTTTATTCTTGATTAATCAAACCTACACAATAGATTGATGAGATGGAGAAAAATAAAATCAATGTTTCTATGCAAAACTAAGTACAGGACATTAGTAGAGATGTTTGGCTTCCAAATATTTTAATTTTAAATATCCAATGAGATATTAAGTAAGTGCTTTTAAAATGAGAACCTTTCCCTAGGAGGTCGAGGACAAAGAAAAAAACCCAGATTTCCACTAGTTTCAAGGCATGAAGTTTTAAAAAATAGGATTAACTGTAAACATTTGTAATATATAATTCATCAGTACTACTCTATCAATGCTACTTCCTAAACAATGAGTTGGGTGTTGGGATGTGGTGCCACCTAGCAGTAGTTCCAGTCATCTTCTTGCATTTATTTACCCCATTATTACCTATCTTGTTTTGTTTCTTCATTGAATGTGCCATTAATCTTATGAATATTATAGTATATTATAGTAGTTAATTATCATTATTTTCCTTATTTTTCATGAAATAGAAAGGATTTTTGTTGGTTTTGTTGATGTGGGTTTCAAAGGTATTTGTTCGATGGTTCCTATGTGATTAGCCGTAACCAACATTACATTGTGGCATGTCTGCATAGTTCCGGGAGAAATTTTGGAACATGGGTTTGTTGTTAGGGATGTTGACAAGGATTTATATTTACAAACCAAGTCAAAATCCATTACGATCCAACTCATTATCTGTGCTTCTAGAATTGGCAGCATTAATAGGGAAGAATAATGTAACTAAATTTGAATGTGAATTGTGGAGAAATAAATATGAATATGGAAAATTTGAGACATGAATTTTCTCAAAAATCCCTAATTAAGTGGCTCTTGAGTGGTTTCTTTAAAAAGTTCATGTATTAGGGAATGTATGTTGTGGTTCTTTCAAAGGGTTATTTCTTATACATAATTGTTGATAGACCGCGTCCCAAAAATATAAATGCCATTAAAACAAGTCCATCTTATTCTAAGATGAGTTTATGATAAATAAATTAAATGTAAATATGATCTTGAGTTTTTATACAACCAATATCTCCCAAAAAAATAATAGTTTTTATAATTTGTAATATATCCATAGTTGTTACAATCCACATTTTGAAATTAGTTCTAATTCACCTCTGTTTTTCTTGTATAAATGTATGGGGGGAAAGAGAGGGTTGAGAGTGTTAGGATAGGAAGGGGTTGGTGTATATGTGCATTTTTGTAATTTTATTCTAAAGTAATACCAATATCTGCAAGTTCATGGCTTATCTGCGAGTTTCTAGTTTGTGAGCTTTGAATCACCAACTTCTGGGAGGAAATGCCTCATTTAGCGAGGATAATTGTGTGAGTGAAGGTAGTATAGTTAATTTATTTTATTCTCTTGTAGGTTAATAGATTTTTACTTCCTCTTGTTCATTTTATCATTGTTATAGTTCTTAACGATACACTAATGTTGTTGCATAACTTATCTTGTAGAATATTTTATGCAAATTGCTGGTGTGCGGGTATAGGTAGTATTATTGGATCGATACTTACTAATCATGTGCTGCTAATGTTTGATTACTACTGCTGATTTATAATTTGTTTCCAAGTGTGATTTTATTTCTATCATTGTTTTCAATGAGTTATCTTTATACAAGTAGGGGGCTTTACAATGTGGTTTGTGAGTTAGTTTCGCTTTCATCTTGATCATTAGAGTGACAACATATTATGGTTTGATTGTGTGCCAGTTATTGTGAAGAAAACGGCATTAAGAAATTAGCCAATGCCGGTTAGTAATTTTGCACGCATATACTTTCCGCGATAACCTTGAAATAAAATAATTGCTAATTTGACAATTTATGTCTAAGCGAATTGATATGTTTAATTAAGGAAAATTAAATTTCTCCCAACGTTAGGTTTGTTGGTGCAACTATGGTTGGAATTCATAATGTACATTGGTCACTTAATGTAGTTTTATTTATCATTGTAAAACGCAGCTATAAATTCTTGAGTCAAAGGAAAATTTATTTTGAGTGGTCAATTGTGACTTTTTTTAAAGATAGTGAATTTTTGAAATGTAATTTGTGTAGGTGAAAATTGAACTTGCTTCCAAAGTCAAGTCATTCTTAATAAATTCCATAGGAATAAACTACTATATAAAGGTAGCCCGACCCCCCTTCATTTTGGCATTCATTTTCTCACAAGACAACTTTTGAGCGAAGCAAGTGAAGGTTAAGAAGATGGTAAGACAGAGAGGGTTGAAATTTCTCTGCGTCTCTCTCTCTCTCTCTCTCTCTCTATCTAGAAAATCATGTGTGTGTGGATTGATCTCTCTCTCTATTTGTGGTTAGTATTTTCTAGGCCAACTATTGCGGGGGCTGAAATTTCTGGGCAATTGGAGCAAGGTGCTGGGCCGAAATCCCCGGGGCACCTAGCTATTGCGGGAAGGTCGAAATTTTGGGCCGGACAAAGAGAAAGAAAAGCATGGGATAATATTTTTTATCTTGGCTTGGAGGATAAGACTGGGTTGACCATGAGTATGCGGTATTGTCTCTCATTGAATAAGAAAAAATTTCTATATTTAAAAAGGTTGTTTGAGTTTCTCCTTTGCGGGTTTCCAAGGTAAATATTGTCTTCTTTTGTGTTTGTGATATCTACGGTCACTTTATTTGCTAGTTCGAATTTTTGAAGTATAATTCCTTAATGATGTATTGGAATAAGTTAAAGAATATCTTTACATCAAAATTAACTATTAGAATTTCGAAATATTGTGGTAACCTTAATTGCACTAATAAAATCAGCATGTATCGAGTTTTGGTGAAGAATAGTGAGTGAGGTCCATGAAAAAAACCTAGAGATAATTTTATTCAAGTCCTTATTTAAGATTGGTTTCTATGACTGCTCTAAGTGAAAACAAGCTGAAATTTGTATCAGAATTCGAGCTTGTAAAGTTAGAATGTTTTTCTTTTGAGAAAAAAGGTTTGGATATCGTTACAATGAAAGGTTATTAGACCAAGCCAGTGGTAGGGAGAAATAAAAATTCAAATAATATGACACCAATTCTATGAGTATTATATTGGCCTCCATTAAGGATCATTTGGTTCCCTACATTACAAAACCGAATGCTTCCAAAGAATATTTATGATGCCTTAATGAATCTCTTCAAAATCTGAACGTTGGTCGATCAATAACGAGATTGAAGAATGAACTTTCAAATATAAAAAGGATGGTTAATGATGTTCTATGGCTTCTAAATTTGTAATAATTTCCCAAGCCAAAGATCAGGTTCAAAAATTGGAGAATCATCTTTGACCAGGGGCTTAGTGGTTACAAAACTCAATGGTCTTACTAGATCATGGGATGCTTTTACACCAACGGTATAAGCGATTGGAAAGAATCTCCTACATTTGAAAAACTAGGAACATACGTGCGCTCAAGAAGAACCAATATTGATGACTAGGGTCCATAAATATGAAGAAGTTGACTCTTACGGCTCACTTCAAGAACAAGGGAAATAATAAGTTTGTACCTCAACACAAGAAAATCACGAAAGGGATCTTCTTCCTCTAATAAGAAAGAAAAAAATTATAAAAAAATTCAATGTTATGGTTGTTAAGAATAGCCATTCAAGAGAGATTATTCTAACATGACTAACAACAATAAGAGAAAAGGAAAGCATCATGCTTTTGCGAGAAGATGTTGAATATGAAAAACCAAAGAAGCTCAAAGGTGAAAATATTTCTTTTACTATTGTGCTTTGATAGGTTCCTTGTATAGGTGATGATGACATGTGGTTGGTAAATAGTGGAGCATCAAGGACCATAAATGGAGAGCATGGGAATATTTCAAGCACATAACAACCAATAAGGGCTTGTCAACAACGTAGTATGGCTCTAAAAATTGTTTGCGGGATTTTTCGACCGGGATTTGGAACCGACGATGATGCCATTGCGATAATCAAGATTGTGTGAAAGTTTCAAGAATCTCGTGTTACATGACAAGTGAATAATATTAGTATGGTACCATTACATCATGACATGGTTCAAAGGAGAAAATAAGGCTTCGTTCATCTCCTTTGATGAGAAAACAATTGATGTTTAGAAAAATTCATTTGCAATAGATAAGTTTGTGTACTTCGAGAGGAAGAAGTTGGGGCTCATGGATATTAGCCCTCTTGTTGAGAGGAGTGTTGATATGTCTACAATACGGTGGACATTCTCTAGAAAAGGAGAATGGGCCCAAGAGACCTAGAGAACTCAACAAGGCGGAGTGTTGAGTGAGTGTCTCTTGGAGGAGGACCACGCTCACACACCATAAATGGTGGAGTGAGGTCCTGGACCACTGATCACACACTAGTAAGGGTGGATTGAGGTCCTTGAACCTGATCACACGTGGAAATACACGGTGGAGTGTAGTTCCTTCCGGCATCTGAACCGATCACAAAACGGAAGGGGTTGAGTGAGAGTTTTAGCCCAAAGTTATCACTAGGAAGAGGTGAGTGAGTGCTTGCTAGTTGAGGTCTCAACATTTTACCTTGGTAGAGGCCATGGGATTCGAGAGACCGATCAATTTATAGTAGTGAGTCCTGATATGATGATGCCATTTACATGGTTGCTTCCTCCTCAAATATGGCCACTAGCATGTTTTGATGATAGATGATGACGTTGGCGGTGATGTAAAACCTTTCTTTGAATAAATTTGTTCAATCTAAGAACACCTATGTGAGTGATTATGAATACCTCCTTAGTGTTGAATTTGTAACTACGGTTGATCTTCATGATGTATATTTGGTCACTTATTAACCAATTTTATTTCTCATTTTAATATATTTATAAATGCTTGAGTAAAAAGAAAATTTAATTTTAGGTCAAAGTCCCATTGCGCAAGATTTTTTAAGATGAAAATTTGAATTTTTGAAACATAAATTTTGGCTCCAAAAGTGACAAGTCGGATTCCCTCAAATTCGTCGTGCCGACCAAGAGACACTTCCATTCACCCAACTCGACCCCTCATTTAGGCATTCACATTCTCTCACACAAGATAGTTTACGAGCAAGAAAGTACATGACAAAAGAAGGTAGAAATTTCTCTCTTCTGTCTCTCTTTAGCAACTCACACACGTGTGAATTGATCTCACTCTCTTTAGTTCGTATTTTTTGGGGAAAATATTGTGAGGCCAAAATTAATGGGTTACATAGAAACTATTGCAAGGTCGAAATTATGGAACAATTGGCTATTGCAAGAGAGCTGAAATACTAGGTCAAATAAGTGAAGCATGTGTTGATTGGGTGACTTGACTTGGAGGAGAAGCCTAGGTTTGACCATGGGTATAGGTATGTCTCTCATTGGACAAAAATAATTTCTGTTCAATTTTGTTGGTTTTCCCCTTTATGAGTTTCCCTTAGGTAAATCTTGTCTTTTTGTGTGTTGTGATATCTACTCTTCATTTGTTCTTTATGGTTGAATTCCCAGAAATATAATTGTGAATGATATATTGGAATAAGTTAAAAATATCTACGTAAAAATTGATTATACTAATTTAGAAATATTGTGCTAACCTAATTATAAGAAAATCAACAAAAGATTATGAGAAAAGTGTAGAAAACCATAATAAAAACAAATGAATTCTTAATTAAATATTGTTAAAAGGAAAACATAAATTTGTGAAGTAACTCCTATCACCATTGACTACTTGCAGTTACAGTTTTAAAAATCTGAATTCATCCCCCAAACAAACAATCATACACCTATATCGCTCCAAATTATTTTAGCGGATGATTATCAAAGAAAAGGAATAATATGAAAATCATTTCCCATAACAAAATAATATAACGAGGAAAAGAAGAGGCCAAAAGTACATATTTAAATAAGGCTTGAATGCTAGTAATGCGAGATGATGAAGACCAATAAACCATCCAAGATGAACCAAATACTTACTAATTACCTAGGTGTTCAATTGAATCAACCAAAATTTACCATATTTAGACGTTATTTACCATCCCATCACGTATATACCTAGCATGTATATGCATTGAATTGAGATGAATTGAAAGTTTTTCATGCTAAATTGTTTGATATGTACTTGTAGATTTCAACACCGAAGCAATTGCTAGTGCATGGTTAAGAAATGCCTCATGCAAATATTAAATTCTATTAAACCCACTTTATCAAGAACTTAGGGGATGAAGTCAAGTTATAACTTTAATTTTAAATCAATATGTTGAGGATTGAGTCAATTTCTTGTCTGGACCATTATTACAGCCCTCATTAAGTCTCCTTGACATGGAAAGACACAATTCTTGAGCTAGTCTTTGTTCTTTTTTTGATTCATGACAATGTTTTTAAATTTTTATTCTTTTTGGGTGGATTTGCTAATTGTTGTCTTGTTGATGAATCATAAAATCCCTAAACACTAAAATAGTTATAATATTTTCTTCCTTGTCCTCAGATAGATCACACGAGAGGTGTTTGATATTGTAATTTTTTGATAGGTGTTTGAGGCCTTAGGCATGTGAAGTTATCAAAGTTCCTTTGGCATTGTCGAGTTTCATGTTGATTCTTCAACCCATATATTATTATTTTAATGCAAATCACGGGAAATGAAATGATATTTTCTATAGTTATTAATGATGAATTTCTTTGCCTCTCCTTTCTATGCTTCCATTAAAGGGAAGTGAATGATCTGAGAATGTGAAAAGAGGAAATATTCAGTTTTCATAGAGTTCTGAATAATGACATCACAAGAAGAAGAAGAGCATCATCCGCACACTATGAGTGGTTAAATATTTTAACATCTCAACGTGGTCTTGATTCTCGCGAAGATTATCATTAATGTGTTTTCTTCTATTTTTTTGTTTAATGAGTTGGCATGATGATATAAAGAAGGGGAACAATAGGAAACCTTGAACTTGGGTCCCTTCTCACTTGAAATAAAAGAAATGTTTCCACCACTAAGCAATGGGGTGATTGGGGAAATTGATACAAGAGGATATCCCACTTTGAATAAAGGGATATTTGAAACCAAACCTTTCATTTACCTAAAAAGGATGGAAAGATTATTGCTATTAGAAGGCATTTTCCATTTCCAACCAGTAGTCATTCTATTTCTCTGTATTATTCTCCTTACAAAATTTTATGTCTTCATACCTGACACATTGTTGTTTAACATGATATTGCCTATCTTTCATAATCCTTGATTTTCAGAAATAAACTTTGGCGTGGTATTTTCATCCTAGCCATGTTGGAAATACTAAGAAATAGGTGAATCGATATTTCTTTCAATTGTTATAATATGCCAACTAATTTTGTCATAAATTACTTTTAACACAAGACATAGAAAAATAAACAATTTATTAATAAAAATAGTAAGGAATCCAATCTTATAAACAAATTCAAGCTCTTACTAGTACAACAAAATTATAACTTCATTTAAAAGGAATCAACCATGAATGAGGACTCCAATCCTCAAATATAAATCCGAGCTCCAACCTAGTATCTCATAAGGATCCAACCTTGTGTAAGACTTCAATCCTCTATTCCCACAAATCAAGTCTGTGGTTTCTCACAAGGCTCGGGCAACGTGAGGGACTCCAATCCTCTGGCTCCAACCCTTCCAAAGTTATCCAAATACGATTTAATTAATGATTAAACAAATAACTTAAGGTGTTGTTTCACAATTTCTTCTAGAATTGCTCATTAGAAAATTTTAAAGAGGTCTAAAAATAGGCCTCTGAGAATATTATAAAATAATAGTGGAAAATAATAAAATAAGGATGAATTACATCATCAGAATTTTAGAGGAAAAAAAAGAAAAAACTATTTTTTTTTCAACTCTTATTTTTAAGTTATCTCTCTACGATTTTACTCAAATTTCAGCGAGAAAACTCGTTGGATGTAGATTTAATTCCTCATCCAAGGATTACACCCATGATACATGCTTTAGATGTGCCCTACTACCTTTTTTTGAAAAAATGAAAATAAATGAAAAAGTGTGATTGCAATCACATTTTCATGTATTTATCATTTTTCGTGTAGAAGGGTCCCTCGAAAGTATGCAGCATGGAAGTACTCATGGATGTGGAATAAGTTATGCGCTCATGATTATTTCTCTAGTTGAGTAAGTTGTGAGACCTGGGTTGAAAATACGAGTTGAAAAAATATTTTTTTATTGATATTTTTTTTTAATATTTTACTTTTTTACTCCAAAAATAGTGAATTATCCCACAGCAGTTGACATCATCATCTTGGATACTATTGGTTCTTATAAAGATTCTGATTTTGGTTGTACATTTATTTTAGGGGACAATTTAACGTTCTAAAAATTCTCTAATGCCAATAATTGATCCAATTCTCTTCAATGGTTGCTTCAATCTCTCTTCCATGGTTTCTCCAAAATCTCTTTAAAAAGTGATCAAAAACATGCTAAATGTTGCTTCATGAAGTCTTCAAGATCCTACTAAAATTTTCTGCATAGTATGTCTATCAAAAGGACGCTTCAAGTTTGCTTCAAGGTTAGCAAGAAATATGCTTTACAAAATCTCCAAGGTTTCAAATCCTTCAAAGTTTCTCCAAATTGTCACTGATATTTGCCTTAGTTTATGATCAAGGTCTACTCTATATTGTCATCAAAATATGTTCTTACATTGTCATCAAGGTATACGCCATATCCTTCAAATCACCTTCAACAAATGGTCAAAAAGGGATTGCTAAAAACCACTATAAAGGACTTCAAGCTTTGTTCAAAAATTTTGACCTAGGATTCAAGAGGGTTGTTTCAAATATTAGGTTAACTTAACATCTAGGCGAAAATGTTTACCTGAGCCGAATTATATGTTCCTTTTCATGGGGTTGAAGTTACATCATAGGAAATTGGCTTGTTGCACCTTCTTTACCTTCAAAATTTCACCTTTTATCATATTTCGGGTCTTAGATAAGATGCTGCATGTCTTTTAATTTTATTTTGATATTAGGTTGGGTTCTTATTCAAAACCAAATTAACCTTTAACTGATATTCTTTCAAAATATTTGAAGGTTCAAAATATAAATAACCTACTGCACCTACATATTTGAATTCCTTCTCCTCTATGAAATTTTTTTCCTTAGAGGTTTGTATTCTTCTATATGTTCTAGAGTGAGTTATACACCTTTTCTTTCTTGACCAAATTCTGCATATTTTCCTCCATGACTACTTGCTTAAAGCAGGACGAGGTTTCAATGCACAAAATGAGATCGAATGAGTTCTTATTCATATAGTTAATGATGCCCCAAACATAAGTTGGCCTATCTTAGACAAGGTAAACATGAGCATATAAAAACATATAGGTATAGAAGCTATCTTAGTTTTATTCTTCACCTTCTAGTTATTGTTTTCATTCTGATCCTTTAATTGTATGTTTAAACCATGCATATAATGTTGTGTGGTAGAATCCATTCTATATATCTCAACATTTCCATCTAACATATATAAGCATTAAGTATTTCTTTTGTCACATTATTTATTATACATTATTCGAGCCTATTTTCCTATTGAAGAAGGTCCTTAATTAATTTTGTCTCCTATCTATATCCTCAATATTTTTATCCTTTTCTTTATGTACGTATATTTAATAAAAAATATCGAGGTATTTGACTTGCTTCCTTTGAGTGAGGTTCATCTCCTGGAATTGATATGTTGTTTCAAACAATCAAAGAATAAATGGTTATGGTGGATCCATTGCAACACAACCTTTGTAAAAAATGCTCCCAACTAGATAATGTAAACTTTGACATCGAGCCTTGCTTTTTTCTTGATCATATCACCAATTGACCCTTTTCCATCAATGAAAACATAATAATATCCCAGTTTTAATTGATGACAATGAATAGATGGAAACACTAATACGCGATAGCATTGAAACTCCCCCTCAATTGATGGGTCATTTTTAATAACACCCTCCTTCAATGACTTCTTTTCTCCCCCTTTGACATTAATGACAAGGCTTTGAGTGAATTTAATTCTTGAAATTATCATGATGCAAGGTCTCTCATATGCTGAAAGCCACTAGACTATTCCCCTAAGGTTGAGCTTGTGATCTTTATTCATATCGGTATTAACATGCATAGTGGAATGTTTATGTAAGAAATTATTGCTTCACTTTGAAAATGTATTTTGGTTTTGATAATTGGGGATTAATGTGAAGATAGATTTCGATACAAGCCCTATCATAGTTTTCTTTCACAGATAAAATGGATGAAACTTATTTTCAAGGTAAATTCTCTCTGTGACATTTTAAAGCCTCCTCCTTAACTCAAATTCTCATTTGCTCCTGAAAAGTTTTCAATAAATAAAAATCTTTCTCAGAAATTAATAAGAACTACATCGCCTATTTAATGACCTCTCTTCTTTGATTTGCATCCATCCACTGCTGGTTAACGCATTCATAAGATGAAATGCCAAAATCCAAGCTATGTATAAAATCAACCTATGAGAAATTTGGCATGCCATTCAACGCAATCATTTGATCACATTCCAAAGTTGATGAGCTGTAAGAATCGAATGTACACAAGTGACTAAGATAATTACATAATGGAAATGATGATTATGGTAGAAGAATTTGAAGCTCATTAACTACATATTTGAACTACTTTAAGTGGATAGATACAAGGAGCATTATTGCTACATTAAATTCTAGAATATACCATATATTTTCACTATAAGCATTCCTTCTTCATTGTCATCTTAAAAATTCCAACCTTCTATCTCCCAATGGGCATTAAATGTATCGACTTCTTTCTAGATACCACTAGAAAACTCAAAGTGTTCATCATCTGCTCTAGCACTCATTAGGAGCCTCAAAATTTTCGAATCTTCTTCATCAATCTCCCTATGGGATTAGAAGAATCACATACACACAATCTAAAAAAAATTTCTAAGCAACCATCTTGAGAATTTGCTTAATGAATACGGTCATGAACTCCCAATAACAAAGCCAAGTTGTCCAATCATATGCTCTTCCCTTTCCACCATGCAAGGAAATTGTCAACAACTTGATAGCAATAGGATATCAATATTTCCAATATTCATTCGCGAGCTTGTTATCTTAGGTGGTACACTACATTTCTTGAGAAGAAAACGCTAGCGATTGTTTCGGTCACCAAATTTTCATCATGGTTGATCCCTATCTTTGAGCTTTATAGTTATTTTAAACATGTATCTTCAATATCTTTTTGATCATCATGTCCCATTTTTGCATAGCTAAACATACTTCCTTATAAGTTCAAGAAATTTAACTCATCTCATATTCCCATGGTGTTTTAACAGCATCAGTATATAACCAGGTCCATTGCATTGGAAGTTCCTCCTACAAACGAGAACTTGTCAAGCATTTTGTATAATTTAAAGAAAGTTAGTCTCCATAAGCCTTTGAGTGAATTTTTCATTTGTATTATAGTTGTTTTGTCAAGTCATAATTTCTTAACATTAATTCTATTATATATAAAATATAACACTTAAATAAGGTGTGTCAATACTTCCTTTAACTTTCTTGAACTATGCATGTGCAGAAACCTTTTTTGAACTTTCACGACATTCCAGTTCCTTATATTAATACACTTCAGATCAACTCCAACTTGAGGTAAGCAACACCAAATATGTCTCTAGATATTCCTAAAGTATTTTTTGCAACCATAGACATTCTCGATAAATACCTTTTCCGGTATTCAACATCATAATATTATCCGCACTGTTCAGGATACTAACACTTTCTTCTATCCGAGTTCATATTAATTTTGGATATCGTATTCCTTTCTTCTATAATATGGAAGCCTTTTATGGCTCCATTCCTTCTTACCACATCAAGTTCATCTTGATCATGCTAACTTCCCCTTCATCATGCTTATTATTATCGTATGAAAATCTTCATCATCTAGAAGATTACGTTACTGTAAAACTTTAATAGCAAGTACAACCAATAAAAACATACCAAGCGCAAGTTAACTATATCAAAATCATGTTACTATGACGGTGGAATTTAGATACCAAACACCTAAACTTGGTTAGGTTCATAAAGAACATACTGAACTTTGACTTCTTGCTAGTGTTGTCATAAACAGCAAACTTATACCAAAGTGCAGGTCTTATATATCAAAAATTCAATCAAATAACAATCTATTATACATCTAAGGTTTCAACAATGCTTTTACATGTCGAGAGTTCTGCTAAGTTTATTTGAAAACTATGCGTTTTTATCATCAAAGATCAATCATATTGAAAGCAATATCATAATATCTAAAGTATTCTACAAAGTTTTATTCTGGATTTACAGGTCACTTGTGATACATCAAAGATTAGGTCCCAACTACTAGCATATCACGTACAGGATTTCATTTTTCCATTATATTTATATCATCTTCATATGTACTAGGTAGGCTGATGACACAAACATCAATACATCGAAGTCATATATATAACAATTTTCTCCAGGCTAGGTTTTGATCGAAGAATATACACCTAAGGTTTCATTCCTAGCATCTTATTATAGATATTATGGGGTTTTCTCATAAACCCTAATACAAGGGATTCAATACATAGTTTATACATTAACAACAAACTAAATAACTAGGGTTTATATCATAATAATACCTAAAACCTAAACATCACAAGAATAGGGTGCTAGATTTCTCAATAACCTTGTGAGACTAGGGTTTCATAATTAATGGCACCTCTTAACAATGGGCTAGTGTTTTATGTTGAACCCTAAAATTTCCAGGTTTACATAAAAGGGAATGATCAAGTGATAATGCGATGAGGATAGATTCAATCTAATAATTAATCACCCTAACAATAATATTTGTGATTCAAAACCCTGAACATAACAATGTCGATAATGTAAAGAAAATTTCAAAACAAGAATGATTGTGAATTTTACATGAAGAAATTTTGTACCAAAGCTTATAGTCTGAACCTTGACTTGTTCCTTAACAAACCTTGTAGGACATCAGTTCTTGAAGGGCTTCCTTTGTAAATATTCCTTTTGAGGTCTCCACTCCATAACCTTTGAGTATTCAACAAGATTTCCTAACCAAGGAAAAAATAAAGAAAGGTTATTAGCACATAATACAAACAAATGTGAATGGAGAAACCAAACATGAAAGGTGAATAAAAGAAAAAAATATTATTATCTTTTTGGAAAATGGTGAAAATGCCATTCAATTCTTTTGAGGGATACCTACAACATTTAAAATAATTCCAAAATTTCTATAACAAGACATATTAGATATATGAGCTCTAAAAAACAAAAACACAAATAAAAACATTGCAAAACTTTAAAATAGAAGGATATGCAAGGGATAGTTGTAGGTTTAACCTTGTACATAAATTATCTCGAAGACAATCTCTTAAAAAAAAAAAACAGCGAGAGCATAAGAAACATAAAAACATATATACACGGAGATTTTCCTCTGGATCCCAAAACTAGGACTACTGACTTGCTTTTCATTATATTACTGCAATGTTACAACAAATATATACATGTTGAAGCATGCCGGCAATCCATTAACCTTGGTTAAGTATATTAGCTAAGCTTGACTAGATCTACAAAATATCATGGGAAAAAAACCATCATGCCCAAAACCATGTGCAAACCCATGCAAAACCATAGGCGAGGTCCTCCCACAAAACCCTATTACTTTTAGGCTTACAAACATAAGGGGTTTATGCCTTCCCCCCTCTTACCCCACTTCTACTTTCATGATTATTCATAAAATAATATAACACACACTGTGTAGGTAACACCTAAGAGTCTCTAGAAAATGAGTCTTTGACTTAAATTATTTTGTCTTGTTCTTATTTGGTGGGCTTCATTAGCAACATTTGCATGTTATTTCTCTCTCTTCTTATTCCTTGGATTCTAGGGATCTTGGCTATAGTAACCCATCTGCCAGTGGTTAACATTCAATATTTTACAGTCCATTTATTCTTTGGTCCTTGAACTGCAGGGTTCCCTTCTTATTGTGATGAGCATAATATGCATTAGAGGTACTTGTCTTTTCATCCTCCTTTTTGTTTACTAATGATATTCAGCTTATTACGGACTACATGCATTCTGACTGTTTTTAAATTTTGGAGCATCCTTCGAATTGTTAATTCCTTATGCAAAACACTACATGCTTTTGGCCAGTCTTAGGAAAAGTAATTATGGTATTTTTTTTTCTTCTTCATATATTGCTTGGAGTTCATCTTTGATTATAGATATCCTTATAAAACGGATTATCTAGTATCATCTTTTATCATCTTAATAGTTCTTGAAGTTCATTATTGAGGCTTTATTTGACCGATGTTCTTAACTTGATGGTGAATAATTTGGAGAGAACCTCATACACTGAGCGGGGAATCTATTTTGGAAATATGTATGGAACTAGGTTTTCCTTAACTCCATACACTGTGGGTTCATGGAAAAAAATTTGTGTTTCTCTGAACTTCTCCTTCTCTGGGATTGTGATAAGCTTCTTGACTTTTTCCTTCGACAGAGTTAAACTTTGTGCTTTTCAAGATAAGTTCTATGCTCTTTTCTATACTGTGGTTGGGCTCCTTCTAGCTTGTTTCTCCCTTCATTGAAGTTGACACATAGTTCTCGTAAGTATAATTTCTTCTTTTCTTTAATGACCTTTTTTTGGATCCCTCTTCTTCAGTAGATCTTAGGTATGCATTTCTTCTTCTTCTTCACCTTAGCTTTGAAACCATGTTAAAAAGTCGGAGAGAAAAAAAAATTATTTTTGTTGATAATTACTTGTGATATCTTAGTGTTCTTATTATCTTATTTGTGTTCTTCTTTGCCTTTGTTTTCATGGGCAATTACAAAAAATCAAAACACGAATATCATTGATACCGGATGCTAAGCACTCTACCCTAGCTAAAACCCCTCTATAGGGAAACCCACTCAAAACTCCTCCTTTAGTAGACAAAATGAGATGAATGAGACCTTGAACGGACATATCTTCCTCCTCCACCAAGTCATCCTTCCAAGATTATTTAGTATTCATTTCTTATCTAGTAGCTTCAACAGCAATAACCAGAAATTTGACTTCTAGTTACGAACATTTGACTACATAATTTACGCGACGAGAACTGATATGTCGGCCCCTCCAGGTTTAGAAACTTCACACGTGAGAGAGAGAAATGACTTCTTGTGCTTGTGAGAGATCTCCCCTTCTCCTTCAGTAGCTATTTCTTCTTCTTTCCTAGAATTTCACACTTTTTGTAGCCCTAGAAGATTAAGTCAAAATTGATGGTGAGAGTCGGATTTTTCTTTATGTAAATTTTTCACATCAATTAGGTCAACTTTTCTAGTTTGAGGTAGGTCTTGGTGGAGAAATGAAAACCTAATTTACATTATGTCTAATTTTTCTTGACGAATAAATCTCAGGAAGGGAATTTCATTATGACAGACAAAAAGGACACTTGAAATAAACCCTAGAGGCCTTCAATAGGCTTTTACCTAAAAACAATTGACCCCAGCATAAATACATGCTTTAAAAAGTTAATTTATCTTTATTGTTAAGACTGTTTTTCTTTCTTTTTGTTATCATAATAATTCCCAAAGTTACTTATTTTGATTTTATAGTTTTTAAGAATATTGGTAACCACAAACCTACTTTCAAGCTTTGGGATCTAGCCATCTAAGGCTTGAGAAACTCTCTCTATAAGATTTAACTTGTTTATATATGATCTTAGGCTAGTTATATGGAGCAATTTGGTTTTGATATTTGGTTTAGGCAATGGAAAAATCAGTTAATGAATGGATAGTGGTAGATCTAGTTTTCCATTGGGAAAAATGGAGTCAATGTGTCAAGAAGATAGGTAAAGATCAAGGTCTAAGTCGAATATTTTCGAGGGAAAGATAGCGGAGTCACTAAAGATATTTGAAGTTTTGCTTGGTGAAAGTGGTTTAATCGGGATAAAGGGCAATCAAAGTTCTTTGATCTAGGTAAGGAGTAGAAGAGAGTGGAGGTCATTCGAAAGAGGAGAAACTAAGGGTTCCCTACTGCGGAAATCGGTAGAAAAAATTGAAATGAAAAGTAATTGAATAACGAGGTGCTTTTAACAAATTTGATATATCACTTCTGATTTCACATTAAAATTTAGAACACATTTATGTATGAATGGAAAACATAAGAATATTTAACAAATAACGGTAGAAAGTACTTCACTTAAGTGGCCCAACACATGAATCCTGAAATATGATGCTTTATTGATTGATCCCATTTCTTTGACTTAGGCTGGTACAAAAACCCTTGGTCTGAAATATTGACTAGGGAAATCTTCAACAATTTTATTTCACTAATACTTCAAAGGGATGAGAGTAATTGTAAAAGTAATACAAAATATCCTAGAAAAATCAAAATTTCTGGAAATAATAAAATATCTGTTACAAAAAGATAGTGACGGTTATAACAAACTTGCAAGTTGTCTACTTATTCAAATTAAATAGTAATGTTGTTTGGATTTGGGTGTAGCTAGGCATTGTGTTGTCTTTACTTATTTGGAAAAATATCTTCAATCTTGTTTTGGCTTTATCTCCTCATCTGATACTGTTATCGATACACTTTAGCCATCTAATACTCTCTAACTTTGTTGTTGGACTATTTCTTTTCTTGTAAAAATCTGTTTTTCTTAGCCTTAAAAACAACACTCTATTTTCATCCTCTTTCATTTGTAAAGCTGTCTTTTACGGTAAGTCGATAATTTTGTAAATTCTTCATCGGGTAACCCAGTGTTGTAAGTTTCTGAAATTTTCATTAGCCTCTATGTATCTAACAAACGTTGGCTTGACCACCAAAGAGATGTTTTATCTCATGTTAGCAATAAAACAAATCTTCAACACTTTTGGCACAACACTTTTTAATAGTACTCTTCTGTGTCTGCCTTTTACTTGTTCTTTGGAAAAATATACGGTACTTATTGTTGTAATCTTCTTGCTTCATTAGCTTATCATTTTATAACAAGAATGTTTGGCAAGCCTTTTTATATTAAATTGTCAAACTTAACCATGAATCTAGTTATGGCCAAATCCATGTTTTGACACTTCTCTTCATTGCTTCATCAAGTTTTTCTTTGAAATTACCTTTCTCACCTCAAGAATTGTTTCGATTCCTATCGGTTATCCTATCTCATCCAATTCTTGCTTGTTTTTAGTGTTGAGAAACTTGATCATTTCTAGGGCTTCTTCGGAGTTTATCACCTAGCTCTTCCTTTGTCTTCAAAAATTTCTTCTTTGGTTGCTTTGATTAAGTCCTTTTGTCATAAATTACTTGAATTGATGGCCAAGTATAATTAATTTACTCATTGATCTTGGACCATAGTTGATTCTTTATGTAAGCCATTAGCTCTTTTCGAGTTAACTACTGCTTCAACCTTCTTTAACTATTCATTTTAATCTTTTGGCCTTTGTTCTGTTTTAGCATTTGTTGTGCTAATTTCTTGGCATCTTCAATTTCTCGTTGTTCTTTCAATCTATTGATTTCATTTATTGTATAGACATATCTTCCATAGCTTTAATGAGCTTTAACGGCCTCATCTTGTTTGTTGCATATTTAATTGGAAGATTTAGTAGCGAATTAGTGGAAAAGTAATTAAGCATAGTTAGCAGCCAATGGGACTTTTGGTGCCAACTCCTCTGCTAAATTTGAAGGAGGCTTGTTGTTGTTACCATGGAAGCTGACTATAGGAGGAACGATTTGAAGTTTTATAGTTTCTTTTTCTTGGATAGGATTTGTCCATCTCAGACTCCATTTCTTTGATCTTTTGCTATCATTTGTAGTAGCAGACTCATCCTGTCTCATCTTTTACGATTTTCCTCCATAAGAGTTCTTTGCTTTGTGGATGTTATGTTAGAGAAACTTGATTTGTTTTCTAAGTCTTTGTAATGTCGGCATTTTCTTTTTCCATAATTCTTCTGTTGCTTTCATTTTGAAGGGTCATACCCTGCTTAATCACGATTCTTCTAAAGACTTGATTCTAGTGTCTTTAACATAAGAAAAAGCTTTTCAATCCTAATCTAATCTCTTAAATTTGTTTTAGTGTTAGGAGTTTACGGGCACTCATTGCCTTTATTGATGTAGTAGAATAAAGCATTTTTGAGCTTTGCTTATGAAAATAAATTTGATCTAAGGGATGAATGCTTTATACGGCACTTCAAATTCAACCTTATTATAATACGTGATGTTGTTGTAGTTTTAAACCTTGTTAGGTAGTAGCACTATCATTAACAACTTTTAATTGCATAATCAAAGGTGAGAATATGACTATTTTGATTTCTGGTCTGTTTAAATACTGAATAGATCTCATTCTTGATCTCTTCAATTTTAGCTTTAATTTTTTTTGTACTTTTATTTGATATCACTATCTGTGCCCATCCTCACCATTTTGTTGTGATGAAGATACCTCCATACTTTGTTGTTTTCAATCATACGAGCTTTTGAATTATCGAGTTCCATTCATTTTATTCTTTCTAGTAGTATCTATGTTCTTCTGCAGGTTTTCTTCATCTAAAACCTCAATTGTTTCCTTCTCTTTGTCCAGTTAATCTTAGGTTTCTTGTTGTATCTAATCTTGGTCTGGTTTATGTTGTTGTTTCGATTGTATATGTTCTTCTCTGGCATTCTCTTTATAGTTACATCTCGATTTACAATAAGAGAAGATTTGGTTACATTTTTACCCTCATCTTCTGGTATTCCATAAGGATGTAATTCCCACAGTTTCTCCAATTTATATCCAAACCTTTATTTCTTGCTTACTCTACTGCTTCTGACGATTGCAAATGAGACCACACTGTTTTAATTTGAATTGGGTCTGTTTAGCAACCGAAGTTTATAGAATGCGGGTTTAAATTTGTCTTATGTACTCTAAGGCAAACACTCTCATTAGCAAGTATTTTAGTAATTTATAGGGCAAGAGGTTTGACCATAGACTCTAATCTTTGTGTGATTTTGGTAGAGTACAATCTCCAGTTCCCCCTTTCTGTCTCATGGTTGTAACACTTTCTTTGTAAGAATGTTTATCGTGGAGTGAACAAAACAATACATGAAATCTACATAAGTGAAATCTCTTGATTCTTTTACGATTAGAGAAGTCTAGAAAATGGCAATGATGGAGTACCTTCCTATATCAGCAAAGGTTATTGGGAATTTATACTGGCAGAGTAAAGGAACATATGAAAAGGAAGGAGGAGTATATATGAAAAATATCCTTCGGTGGGAAGTTTTACAAGTGATCATGGATACTATCAACTATATACTCTCGGCATAGTTATAAATGATAGAAAATTGACCAGGCACAAAAGTATATATAAACCAAGTATAGACTCATCGGTGTGCTCATCATTAAAAGTAACCAAGAATAAAGGATAACATTGAAATAACATGTCTTGATCCTTCGAAGGAAATTTGGAAGATGAATATGGAGGATTGATGCACAGGACTTCAACATATGTGGGCATGAATACTTGGAAGATGCGAAAGCTTTTAGGAAGGTCTAACTCAAGATAAAGCTTTGCAAGAGCACCATAGATAATGGGATTTCATTAGGATATGGTTCTGTTGAAGCATTAGGTTTATAGATTACGCGTTGATGGTGAACAATACTTCTTTCTCGACATTTACAATGGCTCTTAGGTCGGGGGAATAGTAGGAGAAACCTGACACGGTATAATGACTTCTAAACAGCGATGGGTATGTGGGGTTATCGTTGGGTAAATTGGACTCCCAAATTTGAACTTCATCTCCACAGTCCAAAATATTACTACACTCCAACGGTGGAGATCAAGAAGATTAATTCAATTACTAGATCGGTTATTTTTGTAATCAACATCAGCTAAGAAATTATGTTCAACATAATAAATAATTGTGGTGGATTTATATGACTGGTGCTTTTAAAACCATTCTTTGGTTTGTTCTTGACTTAATTTTAGCCTTAAGATATTAAAAACTACTTGCTTTTTAGGCTTTTGTACATACAGCAAGCTTAGAATATTCTGATATTTTTGGTGTGAAGGTCTCTTTTGAGAAAACAATAGGTAAAAATAGGTTTTTCTTCTCGTTCTAACTTTCAATTCGCTAAAATCACTCTTTAGACCTTTTTACGGTCTCGGGAAAGTTTTAACAAGGTTTTCTCTTCTTTGGGTAAAACAAACCTAAAAAAACCTTCTAATTTATGCACAAAAAGGAGTTTTGAGCATTTATAAAATGGTTTCGATCATTCAAAGGGTTTTGCAGTGCAGCAAAGGCTAAACTTTCTTTAATTTTTACATAATAACTTAAAATAGGTTATAGTCTTCGAGCTTGTCAGATTTGAAAAGGTTTTTAAAGCAAATACAATTTTTAAAGCAAATAAATACACAGCAGGCAAATAGGCTTCACGAGGCTCAAATTCACAAGTATAGCTTTTCGGATGTGGGATAGGTATTTTCTTGAAAAATACACATTTATTGTAGGTATTTTGACTCGGAGAAAGGATTTTGTTAAATCGGGAGCTTTTCGAAGGCCCATTTGAAGTCTTTAATACAATATGGTAAATACCGAACGGTTGCGTGTAAATTTGGGTTGAATTATGGTATTTGGGCATGAACCGAGAGACGACAACGCCTTTCGCTGGCGGAAAGGGTTAAACAAGCATCAAAAACGCGAGAAAAAGGTTTAAACGCATGAATATGCGATTTTTATAGAAAATTTGGTTTAGCTTGTGTCTACATTCAATGCGGGTTAAATCAAACGAGTGTTTTATGGCGCTAGGGTTTGAATACTGCAGCCGGTTGTCGCAACATGGGAAGGTGGTAAGTAGACCCCTGCTTTGAATGAATGTGATCCAATTGTTTTACGCGCGTAGAGAGAAAATACCACCTATTTCGCATTCAAAATGGATTAACGATCGTGTTATTGAAAATGCGGTATTGGCAGGGTTCGTCGGATGCGGCGAGAAGGATTGCGAACGGCGAGATCTGTCGGTGCGGTTGCTGGCGGATGGGCATGGGGCCGGTAGATTTCTGGCGGGTTTGGTTAATACGTTTTAAAACATGTTTTAAACGTAAATCTAATGTTTAATGGGATAGGTAGGATATGTGAATCACATAGCGAAATAAGTAATTTACACGTATTACAACCTTTGGGCGGGGAATAATATATAACATATGTTTTAACTTTTATGGGGAGAAGCGGAGTATGTCCCGTGGAATATTAAAGCACGCTGGGTTAATCATTATTAAAGTGGGTTTTGGGGCATTTTAATAAATGAAATAATATAACTACGGAATGAGATATTATAAAGGAATTAATAAAATAAGTTAAATTGTTAATATGAAAATGAATGTGATGGCGTGAAATACATATAAATACACTAATTAAAAGTGTGTTTTAAGTGTTTTAATACATTTTCATAATGGTATTGCTTACACACTTGCACTTATGATAAATAGCATTTTATGCAGTTTTTGAATGTTTTTGTATGAATTGAAATTATTTAATGGGGGTTTTTACTTTCCTAAGCAAGAGGTGTTTTAACTTAGGAAAAAGGGATTTTATCTTAGGAAAAGTGATAATGTTGAGAAATGGGTTTTTATGAAGAGTCAATACTTAGGTACCAATCGGTCATTGAAAGTGCTTGAGTCTGGTCCCAACAAAAGTCAAAGAAATGCTTTGAGCCTTTTAGCGGGGCTTTGAATCTTTTGGAATGCTTTGAGGGGAGAGAAGGGTGGTAATTTTTTCCATATGATGTTTTAATCATGCCTTTTGAGCGCTACTACCTACCCATCATTTATTCTACCATTTTTTCATTATTTTCATGGGTGCATTTGAGCTTACAGCTAAATCCATTTTCTTTTAAAGCATATATCATCTAATTCTAGCCTTATTTCATAAAATTAATTAAAGCTGATGAACTCCTCATTTATTCTCTAACTATCTCTTGATTTGTCAAGAAGTTTAAATTGTTTTATGAGATCTTTATTCTCTATCTATAAACATGAAATTTAAAGCATGAAAAAGTTAAGATTAAACTATTTAACTCATCATGGATTATGGCATTTTGAGCAAACTACACATAATCATTTTTTATTTTTTTGTGATAAAAGTAAAAGTAGTGGAATTTGACTTCCGTCACTTTCACCAACTCTTATTCTTTTTTTCTTTTTCTTTTTTGGGGTCCATTTTTTATTCTTTTTTACCTTTTCTTTTCAAGTCCTTTGATCTTTTTTTTGGACTTTTACCCTCTTTACATTTTTGTTTTCTAATATGGGAAAACAATTTGCGAAAAGCAAAGTATGTACAATACAAAACTAATCAAAGTCAATTAAAAATTATGAATCTTATTATTATAGGACCTAACACTTTTGACAAATACATTACATCCTGGCTCACATATAATTATGAAGCCGAGCACTAGTTACATTATTCAACAAGGAGGCCCCTAAGGTTTTTACTTCTTATCGCCAACTAAGATGAGGATCAAATAATTAGGGTTTGTTGTGTAGTTTTGTTCAAATTTAGTTCAAAGGATCCTATGTCTCTTCGATAGTTTAGATCAACGATAGAATTCTTTAAGAAATTCCCCAAACATACTAATCAAGAATTTACTTGGCTAAACAAACTAGCATGAATTAGAAATTGTATTAATCAACTAGATTATAACAACATTAAAACTAACCCAAAATCTATGGTAATTAAACAAAAAATTCTAAAAACCTCCTTTCTATATATAGGAGTCCATGGGAACACAATGTAATCCTAGCAAACCTAACAATAATAATGTAAGGAACTGGAAATTAACAATATGGAGATTCTGATGCTGACAATAACAATAAAGGAGGCTACTAACATAATAGGGACTACACTATTAATATAGGGACTTAACATTAAGGGCTATGGTGAGTGTAAATAAGTGAATTAATTCAACATTTTTTGTGGTTAAAGAACATATAACAACATTAAATCCTAAACATCGACCCATAATTGTAGGTGAAAATACACCTTACATGATTCTTTGGTTTTCCAATATATTCAAAATAATTTGTAACCCTAGGAATGATTTTAAACAATAAAGAATGATTTTAAACAATACGAAAATTATTTTTGAAGGATAGTTGATTGCCTGAACAATACTAGTGCCTTTCTCAATCTAGGGCCCCAATAGAGTCAATGATCTACAAACTTGGGGAAAGTGGACAAGATGTGGGTTTAAATATAAGGGATACCCATTTTGTCATATAATTTAATCTAGGTGTCTACAATTTTTAATAATAAATAAGGGAGGATTTACACTTAGGTCACCTCATGAAAATCCTTGTGCAAAGTAGCTAGAGATAAAATATTAACAATGCTTTAGTGAATACTAATAACCAAAACATCCATCAACATAAAAAAGATAAAGAAAAAATATATTAATTAACGCATCATTAAATTTACGCAATAATCATCCATGAAAAAGAATCCATCCACATCACGTCTACTAAGCAAAGTCACTCAACCTAAGCCTCCATGGCAGTTTGGAGAAAAATATGATCCAGAAAAGTGATCTCTCCACCATATGCAATCTACCTAAAATGACTAGAACTCCTATTTATACAAGAAAAACTAAAAAATTTACCTCAACTATATTAATAATTCACTAAAGCCTAAAAATTCAATAATTCTGATATAAGGTGGATAGCTCCCATGCTAACCCCAAAAATTTCCTCAAAATGAAGACACAATGTTAAAACATGAAAAATTACGACCATAAAAAATACACATGTGAGAGTGTATAAGTTGATGTAGCTCCAATAATAGGTGTAAATACTCCAAGGTCACGTATCTCCCCCAAAAGGTACGATGCATCATTAAAAGTGTTGTATCACTCATCAAAGGTCATGTCATGTCATTGTAGGCTGTCATCTCATCATCATAGGGGAAATTGAAACATCAACAATGGACTCCATGTTCTCTCAAGTATGCCAATCTCATGCACATGTGACTGCATGTGCTTCTAGGGGGAAATTCATGGTCTAATGGGTGATGGAGTGTGGCAAGGAAGCATACCAAATCATCTTATGGTCAAGGATCATCATCAAAGACTCCAACGTCCATAAACAAGTCTCCAACGTCCTAAAAAAATGTATAATCATAAAGTTTGGGATAATGTCACCAACATCCTCAAAAATATGACATGACCATCATCATGGATGGGCTGAGAATCAAGTAAGATCACATGCTTACATTGTCATTGTAACATAAAAGTGAACCATATTTAATGGAAAATTCACACAAGTAGATCACATTAGGTATCTTCTTCAAATTTCACATTAGCTTATGACCTTGTGATTTCCAAATTCAAGTATAGGAGGGTCATCAACTCCCCTATTAGATGCTCCCAAATGGTTGAAAAAAAAGTTCCAAAAGGGAGGAATAGTTCCTAGGATAGTAACTTCAATTAGTAGTTCTATGTGTTAAGTGATATGGTTAAGTGAATTTCATAGGTGCCATGATGCTTATACATGGGTTGTACGCAGCCATCATCCATGAGTGTATTTGGGAACAACCCTTTCATACTTGGTGCCACTGTTTTGCTTGTTTTTTCACCTTTAATTAACATTTTACTTCGCTTTGATCGGCTTTTTTGCAACCTTTATTGATTTTCTTTTGAATTCCTATTGGTATGATGATTCAATACTTATTAGGGTTGGTTGAATGTTTTAAGTAAAGTATCTTTTACATTGATAGATCATGATATGAATATGACTAGGGTGATGGTGGTCTAGAATGGATCATTATATTATTTCACATGTCTTGGTGGCATTTTAGGGTAGAAAAATGTTGGAATTAGCTCAGAACATTTTTATCGACGGGTCCCAATTTGGCGAATAAGGGTGAAAACTTTCGGACACAATTTTATGTATCAAACAATAATTTTTGGGGGGTAAACTTTGTTGCTTAAGTTCCTCACCCCTGCCACTTTTCTACACATAGATAGCTTTCCATGATGCAAGAATCACCTCAATTAGAGTTCATATGCAAATTTAAGCCACCCAAAAGTTGACCTTCTTGTTTTCCACCATGATTTTTAGAGGATATCGTGTCAACCCATTATTAATGGAAAATGGGCTAGCCATGTGATCATGATGAATAAGAATCTAGAAGAGTCTGATATTCCTAACTCTAGTTAAGAAATTTAAGAGTCAAACTTAATCACTAGTAGGTTGTTGGAAGCTTATGTTATAGCTGAGCCTCACGAGAGGAAAAGGGGTCCCATGTTATTCGAGGGCATTTTGTTTTACATATATGGCAAAGTAGCGAAAGTGGATATGGAGGGAAGGCGAAAATGGATAGGATTTATGCATTGTAGCATGCACCACGAGCCATATGACTAATTTCTTGCACTTTCATTGCAGACCCATTTAGTGAAAGTGAGGAAGCGAGAACAACCTCACCTTCCAACTAGGTTTTTTGTTGAAAGAGTTTTCAAGCCATATCTTATGTTATTGTGGTTGTGGTGATTGTTCCTGTTAATCTCTATTTTTACGCATAGATATAATTTTCATGAATATACAATAAAAACAATAATTAAAAGTTTCATAAACTAAGGAGAAATTATCCCTCACAATTTTAGATTACAAAATTTCTAATATATTTAGTAGATATGTTGTGATGAACTATCCACTTGAATATACACAATATTTCTGTCGAGATGGCCTCACATGGAAAATATCTCAATCTAACTTGGATTTTGACTATGATTCATCCCTTGCCATTAATTTTAATTTTAACATTTGACATATGTTATCTCATTCTTTCTTCTAACGACGACATCAACCTCTAGGAATTTCCAAGCCCCTTTTCTCATAGGATGAGACAAACGGGGAACTCGTATGAGTAATTGACAACTATAAACTCAAAAGTAGAGAAAACGAGAGAAAAGGATGGTGGAAATTTTACGCATAGAAGGATATGGTCACATTGTCTCCATCTAGGCCTCCTGTGTGCCTAAATAGAAATAAAATCCCCAAGGTGGTTGCACTTGACTAAGAAGAAATTGATAGCCCACCAAAAAGTGAAATAAATCAATAAACATAACTTCCAAGCATAATGATTCATTGGCACATAACCTGATCCTTACTTAAATGCCTCCTTACATCCAAATGTAAACACTTTGTATGAAATAATTACTAGTATATCACAGACTACCATCATTCGATAAGTATGTTGATCAGGTGAATGAGTTAAGCATATGAAAAACAAGAGAGGAATTTGAGGGTTGTTGTGTGAGGGCGGTACTCATCATCTCTACAATGATATTTATTGTGAAGAAATAAAGAATATGTGTAGTCATTATTACATAGAAATTTTCTCCTAGGGGAATGTCAGAAAAGATTCCTCAAAATAAATAAAAGATGAACAAAGTTTAGGTGACAAGGGTACATGTCATATATTTTACATAGATAAGAGCTTCATACGTAACCTATTATTCTAAATGATGCAAAGCTGATGAATTTAAAATATAATTATCATAGATTTTCCTTTTAACCTTTATCTGAGTGGTTTTGTATTTTTCGGAATACAACTTGCTAAGAGTGGGTCCAAATTATCCTTTTGTGAAGGACTTGCGTACTTTTACAAACATAAAATGAGGTAATCTATCTGTTCCTGAATTTTTTAGCTTTAGGAACTTAATTTTAAAGTCATTGTTTAACTAAAAACTTTGAAGACTTTGAGATTAGATTGAAGCATGTGAATGTTGAATAAATGGTCTCTCTTATTTTCATTATGTCCTATAGAAAGCCCAATGTAGAGTAAACATTCACTAGGAATATTGGAGCTACTACCATTCAATATTAGAAACTAGTTGTAGTAACAAGCTAGGGGATGAGAAAACTATTATATTTATCTAGTTTCAAGAAGTAGTTTGGCTACTAGTTGCATTTTCATTTTAGAATTCTATGTACAAAAATAGATTCATACACTCATCTAAAGCTGGCAGGCTTCTCCTATTCACATAATATTTTTAATTTTAAAGTTATCAAATTAACACTATTTTACAATTATATATATATATATATATATAGATATATATATATATATATATATATATATATATATATATATATATAAACTTTAATTCAATAAAACTATTTCTTTTATTTTTTGCAAATACATGTATTTTTGTGTAGCTCCATAAAATATATAATATGTAAGTTAAGTTATAATTTCAAACTTTAATTTAATAAATAAAATAAGCTATCAATTTACACCTTTAATTATATATATAAATGAAATTTAGGAGATTGACAAATATATTGCATTGCAAAATATTAATAACATTAAAAATATTGTTGTTTCTAAGTTTAAAGATAAAATGTGGTGTGAAAGACTTAAATTTTGATAAGATATTATAAGGAGGTCATAAACCCTACTCTAAGAAAATTAAAGTATATCTCTATTTAACTAGCTCAAGAAAAAAAAAATATAGTCAAGAGTGAGCAGAATATCATGAGCTCCATGGTGAAACGGGTCGTTGAGCGGTTCTAAAACAACATGGGTGGAATGGATACGCCATCTCTGTAAAAGATATGAACATTGAGGATGAAAATCATTTCCTCTTAGAGTTTACTGCGTACACATTAGATCTCGGTTCACAATCTTTGTTGAAATACCAACCTTCTAGCCTTTTAACATGTAAAAATTATAGTGAGCTAAAACGCTTCTCTCCAAGCTCTTTGAGCTTAAAAGTACAAATTTTTAAAACAAACTAAATAATTTGTTTCTTTAGGTCGATAGTGATTCGGGTAAATTTATGATACCCTTTTAACCAAGACCTTTTACTTCGGTGATGTGTTCGTTATATTTTATCAAAGCATTAATGAACACATATGTAGATATGATCAAACGGAAAACATGTCAACAATCATATGACAAAGCGAGGAAGGTTTAATAACGAAGTTAGGTCAATGCAATTATGTCTCAGGGCCTACGATGTCTTGATGATGTTGAGTGGCTTCATCTAGGTGTTGCAGGCGGTTATTCAATGTACATTGATGTTGTGGTGACTTGTCCATACAAGGAAAAACCCTCAACATGATTAGCAAAGGTCTCCATGGGTTACGGCCTGAGAACTCTCACTCATCACAAACCTCCTATCGGCAAGATAACTACACACATGGTGACGTAGTATCCTGCCATCAAGACAATAAAGGGATCTCACAACATAAATCACCATCCATGATAAATACCACCATCACATCAACTACACATACGGATTATGCTTACATCGTAAAGTCAAAAACAACAAATAAACACGACGATTACGCATCATACATCTAGCGAGGAATCGACATGACATAAAGCATCCTACATCAATACTCAATGAGTTACACATGGAAAAAACACTTCCATATACCTCACTCTGCGCGGTGAAGATTGGGTTGCTCAATGTTGGATACGAATGCATCATCACAAGCGTGGCGTCGAATATGGCAAAGTGGTGTCCACATGCAAAATCGCGACCTTGTCATCCCATGCTTGGAAAATGGCCGAAAAATATAAGAGCTTAGATAGGATACGCTACACCATTGTATTCGCTCGTCGAGGTGTGAATCAACTATCAATTTTTGAATTACGAAATTGTCGGGGAATTTGGGCCATGGGGAATCTTTAGGTTCATAGATTCCTCAAATATGTTTAACTCCATAGGGAATATGGAAATATGCAACTCAAAATAGGGTGATCTCACTATTGAGATACTTACAAATTCTAAGAAGAATGAGTATAAAGTTGACCTCATTCAATTTAGCGAATTTCAACCTCTAAGGAATGCGGAAGATTTTCCTCAAGATTCTCTTCCTTTGGGGAATGCGAAAAATTAACACTCAAAGGTGAATTTGACCTCGCCATTGCCATTCTCTGCAAAATCTCGGAAAAATGATTGTAAACGAATCCCATTAAAATAAAAGAATCTTTGGGCATCGAAAGGAATATTCTCTATCTCGAATAGTGTACCACCATTTTGCTTCCTTATATAGAGCTTCCGTGCACAGGTACACGGCACTGGCTTGCCTTCTCTTTGCCCACGAATCCATTGGCCTCCCTATGCCCTCATCTCTCATGTATTCTCCATCATTCTCCATGGTTTCCTTGAACCATTTTGAATGGCATTTTATAACAAAGTGTGAGGATGAATAAGACAAGTGTGAGGGTTGGCACATTGGTTGGCATAATCATATTAAGATAGTCATTGTTGGGAGAGTTTTGAAGTTCAAATCTCATTGACTCCCAATACTGTTTTAAAGCCGAATTTTGGTTTAATATTTTTTTTTCAAATTATATAATATATGGAATTCATATCTCCATATTGTAATGACTCCCAAAAACAAAAATGGAGGTTTTTGTTTTAATATGGAGAATTTAACCATATTAATGATTTTTGTTACATAATTTCATATTTAAATTGATTTTGATTGTTTAATAACTATATTTAATATGTAAAGATTTTTTGTTTTATGTAGAAATTAAATATCATTTTGTTTTGTATTTTGAGGCAAGGGCCAATGGAGGAGCGCCATGTGTCGATAGGCCGGGGCTTTCATGTGGGTCCCATGTATACTTATTGGGATGCCATGTGGCATGTTGTGAGCCCCACTTCCACTTGCTGTAACAAAACTTCAAACTTCACTAACTTTCTTATACGAGCTCAGTTAGTAACGTCATTGCATCAAATGTGATTAGGCGACGGCTCTTGATACGAAGATGAGTTTGTATCTACTATCACTTTACGAATTTGAGCTTTCATAAGCCTCTTTTGTCTGTGTGTGTCTGCAGAGCCATAGGATCATTCTCCCATTGAGCTTTTGGTCCTCTAAAAGCATCAATGACCATTTGTGATACACATTACTAGTGTCACAGGAGTCACCCTTCATCTCACTTCACCTTTGTCTTTGGGCCATAATGATGAACCAACACCTACATACTGCAAACTTGTATTACAATCTCCTTGTAAATTACACATGCTCAAATATGACCAACTATGACCCAAAAAATTTCATTACTTTCCACGAGTTTATAACATACAAATTGGTCAAGCTGCTAAAATGGAATACTATTTATCAACAAGGTACAAAAACATCATTGTTGTAAAGTGATGGAAAAACACATCATCGCACACATAAAAATAGAGAAACTGTGATTTTCAAAGAAGGCCATGACACTACCACATCTAGAAAAATGGTTCTCACTTATCCAAAGTGAATGGGATCATCTCCACCTTTTAAAATTTGTATGGGAACAATCATTCTTCATTCTTTGTAGCTTAAAATTATTAAGGTGTTGCTCTTGGATGGTACTGAACTTTTATAGCTCTTGATGGCCACTTTGTTTGCAAATTTCTTTCCTGTTGTGGAGAAAGGCTTTCCATACTCATCCTCCTTTGTGTTGTATTATTTTCCAACTTGCTCAACAATGACATGGTTATGTAAACCAAAAAAACGACAAGTTTTCTTGTACAGTGTTACACTCGCAATTCAACGTTATAATCAAAATAGACACGATTATCGGAACTTGTTATAACTTTCCTGGTGGTCTTTGGTGTGATCATGGTGATGAGAGCTTGTCTCGGTAGCTTTTGTTGCGACATGCACTTCCATGGGATGATGGTAATGTCCCCATCAATCCTTTTCACTTGGTGAGTTCAACAATGTGTTTGCCTTTGATGTCATTATGGTGATAAGGCTTGCCTTAACACCTCACATATATGATATCATAAGAATGATGGTGAAGTGTTCTTGCATAATTCTCTCTCTCGACAATTTCCATAATGTTGTAGAGCTTCCGTCCACCTTCAAACATTCTCCTTCAATGTGTCCAAACCTCGTAAGCGGTATTTACTGTCAATGGATGAGTTATGTCTTGACCATAGGTACCAGTCTCTCCTTGTACCCCATCCCTATTAATAGGTCTAATGTCAATTCCTATAATGGGGGTCTCCCATTTCCAGCATAAATAATCACATGTGAAGATGAGCGAAAATGATCACACAATTGCCGGAATTTACGGGGGTAAGTTCCTTGAATGAAAAACGAGGTCATCGCTCACAAACGGATCACAAATGTGACCTGCATTTCATAATTCAAGCCCTCGAAAGAGAAACGATTACGATGACCAACGGCCACATAGGCTAGTAATATAAAAAAAAAAGATTACATATGTTTCTCTCACAAACAATTAAGACCCCGATGACCTCCATGCTCTTTAAAAATGCAGGGATGCGGACCAATCGGGTGTTAATCCACGGATCAAGTGTGGGTGTCAGGGAGAGAGTGAACGTTGGGTCTGTAAATTATGTGTCAGTTAAGTTACAAATGTACATAGTAAAGAAACACTTTACCTAACTCTACACTAGACCAAGTTATAATTAACATTTTACATAATGATAAAAATATCCTAACATGGCAACACCTCATATCAATTTTGAAACAAGTGAAGAGGGCTTCTGCGAGCCTTCGTTGTGCTTCACTTCCTCCAAGGGCCTTTCATGACTTGTGATTGAGCTTTAATGATTATTCCTCCTCATTCTCTCTCCATCAAGTGTCTTTAATGCATCATGATATGTTTGAGTCTTAGTTGTTGTGTGATTAGCTGATGCCTCTATGTTGACTTTGTTGAAGAGTGGTCATTCCTTTCCTCTCTACTCTTCTGCTCATTGCTAGCCTCACCAATCTATTTGACTACTTTCATCATTGCACTTCAGTTCTTCCAGCAATTGTATTGAGTTGATTGTTGTTTGCAATACGATGTTTGTCTATATAAATATTGTTAAGTGTTTTTCCAACTAAGCGTTATCTGTTGTTTCTGTTGACTTCATGCAACATGTCCACTGCTAAACACTGAGCATGGTCTGTTTTCTTTGAGAAAAATTATATTGCTCAACTCGGTGAATATTGTATAAATAGTTCCTTTTTGCAATTCACATCATCAAAGAAAAACACTTCTCCCAAGTACCACACTTGATGGGCCATTACATTTTTATGCCCAACAACACCTTTTACTTAGGTGATGTGTTAGGAATTATATTTTATCAAAGCATTAATGAACACATATGCGGATATGATAGTGAGGAAAACATGTCAACAATCATAATAAAAAACGCAGAAGGTTTAATAACTAAGTTTTGTCCCGGTGTGTTATCTAGGTCGATGTCTGACGTGATGGTTACTTCATTTAGTGTTGTAGCGGTGATAATGTACATTGATGTTGACTTGTCATGCAATCTCAACATGAGTGGCAAGTCTCATGAGATTTCGTTACAATGAACTCTCACTCATCACAAACCTCTTATCTGACATAAGCAACTACACACATGGTGACAGTATCTGCCATCAAGGCAACAAAAGGATCTCACAACATAAATGCCATCCATGATAAATACATATCACATCGATTACACATATATTTTTTGGCATCTTACATCAGCAACAACGACGGAAATAAACATAACGATTACGCATCATGTACATCTGCTTGGGAATGTTCATGACATAAACATCCCTACATAATAATCAATGAAGTACATGGCAACAACAATTCATATACCCTCAACTCTAATGTTGGTTGAGAGTCAAACTGTTCAATCAATGGATGCGAATACACCATCGTAAGCGTGGCATCGGGTACAGAAATTATTTGTCCATATGCTAAAATCTAGGTGTCACCTGTATGCTTGGAAAATGAGCGCTGAAAAATATAAGGCTTAAATACGAAATCTGACTACCACTAGATTCGTGTCATTAAAAGAGGTGTAGGATCCCTTTGTCAATTTTCTTAATTCGACCTTTGTGGAGAATTTGAGTACGTGAGAATCTTGCAAATTCCTTGATTCTAGTGATATTTGCTCCATAGAGATAAAATCACCCAACTCAAAACGAGAATGCTGATCTCACCATTGAGATCATGCAGAGAGCGAGAAGAATGAGTATAAATTTGACCTCGATACGACTCGGTGAATTTAGGTCTCTAAGAATCGAAAAGATTCCTCAAGATTCTCGAAGATTCTCTTGCATTGAAATTTACAAAGCTGCTTTAACTCCAAAAGTGATCCAACCTCGCCATTATGTTCCTGAAAAATATGAAAAATGATTGTAAACTTGAATGCATTTAAAAAAAAAAAGAAATTTTACTCCCAAAGAATCTTTTTAGACATCAAAAGAATATTCTATGTCTCGGGTGCATGCCACCATTACTGCCTCATTGCCTCAGAAATGCATGCAGGAGTCATCACGACTTTGCCTTCTCTTTGCTCATGACTCCATTGGCCTCACTGTGCCCTCATCTCTCATAGCTACTCCATCATTCTTCATGGTTTCCTTGAACTGTTGAATTACATTTTATAACAAAGTGTGAGGATGAATAAGACAAAGTGTGAGGTTGCCATGTTGGTTGGCATAACGTCATATTAAGATCGTTGTTGTTGGGAGGTTTGGAGTTAAAATTTGTTAAACTCCCAATATTGTTTTAGAGCCCAATTTTAGTTTTATGGACGAAGTTTAATCTCGATGAATAAAATTTGGTTTGAGCGAACGTTAACCATCATCATTATCATCATATATATATACTTTAATTCAATAAAACTTTTTATTTTAATTTTAAATATATGTATACTTTTGTGTGGCCTCCATGGAAATATATAATATATGTAAATTATAATTTCAAACTTTAATTTAATAAAAATTTCATTTAACATTTTTTCATAAATTTCAACAATTAAACTTATCAAAACCAAAATAGGAACATGAAACTTTGTGTAACTACATTTAAAAAATCTTAAATTTCAATTTATTAATCTTATCAAAGAACAAAGCAAAAATGTAAAACACTAGAGTATAAACATGTCCATGAATGAAAAAAATTAAATTTCAATTATTAATCTTAATCTTATTAAAACAAAGTAGGAATATGGAACTTATCTCTAAGCATGATTTTTTTTTAATTTATAAATTTTAATTATTAATCTGATCAAGAGAAGCGTAAAACACAAACCACTATAATAACTAATCCTGTTACATTGAATTTTTTTCATTTACACATTGATTTAAATTAAATTAAAATAAAATTAAAATTAAAAAATAAATAAATAAATAAATATTCAAACATCATCTTTTGCAAATAAAAATAAAAAATATAACATTATAGTATTTTATTCACACATTTTACAATAAGCCTCAAATAATTAATAATTCATTTGTTCCGGCGCCATTCACACCATTTTGATTTACATATTTAATAATGAGGAGGTAGGCATTAAGTAATTAATAATTCATTTTGTTCTCACAAATTTTGATTTACATAATAATATAATAATTCATCTTGTTCTCATTATTGTATATGTAAATAATAAAAATTCATTTTACAAATTTTTATTGTTTAATAAATTCATTGGTTATTCTAGTAGATACATTATTTGATAAATTTCAAACATAAATATAAATTCACATATGTTTTTAAAATATAAATATAGGGGAAAAATGCCAAAAGATAGTAGAATGTCCAATTTAAATTTTGCCCAAAAAACTCGTTGTCGAATGGACAAACAGACACGAAAACTGTTTGTAGGCTTTTCACTTGTCAAAATATCACCGCCATCAACTAAAATTAGCAGCTATTCTATCCTTTGGTTTAGGTTGTGATATATCATTTGGTTTAGGTTGTGATTTCATTTTAATAGGGAGGTTTGTATATCGGATCACATGTCCTTTTAAATCGAAGTTTGTACATTTGATTGGAGAACCTGTGCTAATTTGTAAGCCTGTTTGTCATTTGAGAGTGAAGAGAACTATATGCTGAAGATAACCTGTGCTAATTTGGCTACCCTTAAATTCATCCTGTAGTAATTTATTGGCTTCACAGTCCTGAAGAGTAGGAACACACAGTATTGAAAAGTTATGCAGATGTTTAGTCCTACAAGTAGGAGCGCAAGTATTGAAAAGTTATTTGAATGTTGGAACACAGTACTGAAAAAGTTATTCGAATATTTTGGTGATTGGTTTGGGATATTGTTAATTTATTAACTTCACCTATTATTAATTTATTATACCTAAAATTCATATTCATCTAAGACAGTCCTGAAAGTTATGCAGATATTTTCAGATATTTTAGTGATTAGTTTTGGGATATTGTTAATTTATTAACTTCACTAAAAATTCATCTAAGACAGTCCTGAAAGTTATGCAGATATTTTGGCGGCTAGTTTTTGAGATATTCTATTCAGCAAGAGTTTTGTCTAGTAGAAATTCATTTCTGAAAGTTATACGCATATTTTGGCAGCTACTTTGGAATATTCTATTCATAAGGGTTTTGTCTGTACAAAACAGTTATGCTTGGGATATTCTGTTCATAATGGTTTTGTGAAACAGAAGAAACATGAAAAGTTATGCATTTATTTTGGCAACTAGTTTTTGAGATATTCTATTTAGAAAGAGCTTTGTCAAGCCAAACTTTGTAAATAAACTGAAATCATGAAAAGTTATGCATTTAGTTATGCATTTATTTTGGCAACTAGTTTTGGGATATTCTATTTAGCCAAACTTTGTCAAGCCAAAGCTTTATTAGAAAAAGCTGATAAACAAAGCTGAAAAAGTTTGTTATTGAAACTTCACATGAAAACAGTATAATAGACCAGATTTAAAATAAACTTCTTCTTCTAAGAACTGCAACACGTTGTTAATAGATTCTTCTTTGATTCTTCTTGAGTAAATTAGTTACTTTGATTATTATTATTATTATTATTATTTTTAATAAATTAACTATTTAAAATGCTTTTATTATTATTTTAATAAATTAACTATTTAAAATAACTCTTCGATTATTATTGGCTACATATTTTTTGGTTTAAATTAGCTATCGCCCATACATTAAGGCACAGAAAGAAATACATATTTATTGTCTGAAATACATAGTTAGCAGAAGTTGCATGGTAGAGAGCATATTAGTCATGTCTTAATATAGCTAAACAATAATGCATAAAGCTGTCATTCAATACTTGGAAGTTTGAACATAACTTTATACAGCATCAATAGGTAAAATTTAAAAAACTATGACCGTTTCTGTATCAAACATAATCATTCAAATTAGCTACTTCACCATTAATATACAAAAATTGACATTATTGTCAGCACAGAGACAGTACTTCCTGTAGGTATGTATAAGATTAGGGTAAGTTGCATAGTATAGAGCATATTATGATTCGTAGAAGTTGCATAATAGAGAGCATATTATCATGTCTTTATATAGCTAAACAGTAATGCATAAAAATACCATTAGCACTTAGCAGTTTGAATATAACTTGCTTAGCAGTTTGAATATAACTTCATACAATATGCAGAGGTAAAATTTAAAAACTATGACCATGTCTGTATCAAACGTAAGTATGCTATAAAGGCAATTCCGAAGAACTAGACCCTCAAAACTAAACACCAAAAAGCCAAAAAGACCTGACATATGGAAAAAACTAATTCTCTTCTTCAGTATCAGAGTCTGCTCTTCAGTATCAGTAGTGCTGGTCCTCTGGTTCCTCCTTAGCAACCACTGCCTCTATTGCTTGAAGAGCTTTTGTCATGGCATCAAATTCTTTCTTCTATGAGATTAAGCTTCTCCATGATTGTCTTCTGAAACCCTTTCTCCTCTATCACCAGAGCAATGAAGCTTTTAGTATGCCAGTATAGGTCAACCATTTTGAAGAATTCTGTGTCTTGGCTTCTGCAGAATTGTGTGTCATGAATCCAGTGAAGAAGCACTTCATCAGCATTCTCTCTCACTTTATCTTCAATTTCCTCAACCTCGGCCTTGATGTCTACAGAGAACCTCTTGTGGTAGCAGTTAACTTCTTTCATGGCTTCCTTCTTCGCTCGGGTTATTCTTTGATGCTCCATTTGTTTGAAAAGACTATGACATAATTTGGGTCGTCCTCTCCTAGAGGTGCTCTACTTTTTGCAACTAGTTCCATCGAAAGGTCCTTTTTCTACGGCCCACTGCCAAGCCACAGTCCTAGAGGTATCCGACTTAGGGTTTCTACTCAAGGAAAACAAGCCCTGCTACTCTGAAAATTCACCAGACAAAACCATTCCATCCATGTTCAAATGAGGAACCATGTGAATTCATCATTGTGATGGTTAATGGTCCTCCCTCCTTGCTGTGCGTTCACAGGAACACCATCTGCCATAATAAAATCCCGCTACCACTTATCACCGGGATTGACAGGTGTACTCTTTTTTCATCTTGCTGGTGTACCATAGACATTTAACACCTGCAATACACAATCCCATACAGAATGAAGATAATTTAATTTGATTAATTGATTGTACTTACAAACAAATGTTTATCAAGTTGATTTTTTTGAAGATGGGAAATTACTCTCCATCCCATTGGTCTGCAAATACTACCAATGTCACATTATAGAACTCAAACTCTCACATAGGATCCATCATTCTAGCTTACCACTGGAGGAACCGAGGTCTCCTATCACTAAGAAGAACTATCAGTCTTATCATTCCAAAAAAAAATTAATCCTGTCATAGTTGTTTCCTCCCACATCTGGCTTGGTAAAAATCCTTTCACATTACGGAACAAGAACAACGTTAGAGCTCAAGTCAAATTATACATTCACATTACTAAACCACATATCCCGTATTCATCACTTGTAGCTTGTTTCATACAAGACCTCTATATCAACATTTATTCATGAAAGAAGCACCCAAACAAGGTACACAATACATTCAACTCATCACTCACGCATGTTAAATTTACCAACCTAACAACTTCAACTTATAATTGCAAACAGACACATTAACCAACATAAAAAATCATGAAACACCCAACAACATTCTCATTTAATTAGAAAAGAACGAGGATACACTTATTTGATTCACTTAAACTTATTGAAAATTGAAGAAGGAGAGCCACTTTCACCTAAATGTAGGCATATCTAAATTGTAGATTTCTTGCAAATATCTTCCTTAGAGATAAATCCCAATGCCTTTAGAGGACTTTGTCTTAGGGTTCTAGAGCTAAATTCGAGGTAAAGGACATGAATGCCTCTCCTTCACATGTAGGAATCAATATTCTACCTTTTGGCCGAGTAAGTCGGGACCTGTTCTTGCTCATAATATAGCCTACTAACTGCCTTAGCACAAGCAATTGGTGATCTAACAATCCTCGGTACTTCCTATTCGGTTTCTTGTGCTTAGTTATTATAAATTATTCAAATAATTCCCCTCGCCTTCTAGCTTGGGTTTGAAAGCTTCCACATTTACTTCTTTATATGATTTAGTTAAAATCAAAACTCCACACAAGTATGTTGTAGCTCAATGATTTCCTTATCCTTGCCCACCCCCGGGTCACACTCAAACTCATGTGTGATTTAGTTTTTGCTCACAAATCCCATTGGTTCATTAGCACAATGCTCCATTCGATCGGTAACTCTCTCCCCACTTCCCTCTCTACTTTTCTCTGTGTTTGTTCTCACCCACGCATGGGCCCTTCCAATGTGAAATTTCTTAGGGTCCCTCCTCGGCGCACATGGTCAGTCAAAAGTCTCAAATGGATACTTCTCATAATTGTTGATGGTTGGTTTGTACAACCATCAAGTCAAATAGAACATTTAATTCAGTAATATGAGAGCTTCCCACAATCCCCTTTACCTTCACCTTGGGCATCATGATCCGTGTTGGTTGCTCTTCTTCAACTTTAGCAATATATTAGAAATAAAGATGAATATTTACTTCAATTAAAATATGGAAAAAATATCCTTGTTGATTATCCCAACATTATCAATCTTAATTACATATTACAAAATTTGGGAGTAAAAGGGTGATACAATATCTTCCTCCTTAAAGGACCACCACTTGCGGTGCTCTATAACGATTAAATTTGTTGTTCTTAGTATAGTACACCATCACATGTTTCTTTTAGGCATCACACCATTCTGGGTGCCTTTTGCTCACTATGCTTGTTATGTGGACTACTCCTTCAAGCGTATCATATGACCATTGTTCTTTCATATCAATCATTTTCTCCTTTATATTTCCCACCGGTTTAACAATGGTATTTGTCTTCACAACTTGGTTACCTCTGAACTTATAGTGTTCATTTAGTACCTACATTAGAAAACCAACGAACATGTGTCTACAACCATTTTCATGTGTATCCCATTATTTTTTTCCATAGGAGATCTCAATTTCCACAATGGCTTTCAACTCGGTACTTATATATTTAGCCCCCTATAAATTTTTGACAAGCAACAGGGGCTCAAATGTTTCGAGCCTTCAAAAGATACATTTCCCCGAAAACACATCATCCTTGAGCACTCATGTGTCCTTGTCCTTTGATAAACCCACTACGTATCCATCCAAAAAGCCTCTACGGTGTGACAAATTGTGTTCCTAAAGGCCTTGTTACGCCCCTTGTACCCCTACGAAATTCTTCATTTCATCCCTTTTCCCTTTGTCAAAGGTCCCCCTTTCCTTACCCACAATTCCCCCTCTAAACCTTCTAAATCATCCCATGCCCCTCTTAAACACGCACACCCTTGGTTTAGTTTAATAAACCCTTATTCTCTATTTTTCCTTTTTCTACCCTCAAAATGCATTAAAAATAGGCAAAAAACCCACATTTGTACATATATGGGTCTTCGCCCCCCTTCAAGCCGGCCCCTCGACCTTTTCTCCACGTGACCGGGCGCCAAGGCGGGCGCCAAGGCGGAAGCGTTTATCGCGGTCCATATGATGGCCGTTTTTGAAGCATCGTCTGTACGGATCGGATGGTTCATCGCATTCCCCACGGCGTCCATCGTTCACCACCATTCACCGTCGAATCGCATCTCCACGTTCCGTTACCCATGGATCCATGATTCGATTCCTGCTTCTGTGGTCCAACGCCGCGCCTTGTTCAAAAACCGGTGGTATCCATCGCCGCGTTTAGTGGTGATGATTTTATTTCGAGCGATTCCCTCACCGCCCCGACACGTGGCTCGGTCACTATTTCCATCGCCCACCATCGCGGTTATCGTTCGACGGAAAACCGGCCCGCGATATGCCTGTCTTCGTCCAAGTCCCGAAACTCTCCATCCAATGGTGATCGCTCCTGATTCTTGTAGAGGGATAACCCCGAGAAACACGTGCCACTGACACCATCGTACTTCTCAGAGCCATTTCAGCCGTCGATCTCCTCTAGGAATCGGACGGTCGGTTGATTGCATGTTCGTGATTGACCGCTCCCGCCCGTCACCTTTCACGTGTTTCATCGTGTTCTTCGCCGTCCTTTTGTATATATGCATTCCAAGGTCAATTTTGTGTTTTACGTTAAAATTTCATTCTCATCATCCCCCGTTGCATTCATAACTTTCGCCCATTAAATTTTCATAGTAATCACGCACTTTTACGCCATTTTATGGGTCTGCGACCATTCTCGTCATCCCGAGTTGCATCCACCACCTCCATGCATGGTTTTCTTAACGAGTTTTCGTGTTTGCGGGGTTCGCCGAGAGGTGGCCGCCGCAGTTTCGCGGTCTTTATTACGGCGGCAAAAAAAAAAAAAAAAATACGCGAAGGACCATTTTGAGCCGAAATCACGAAAAGCTTTGGGAAGGAGCCATGACAGAGCTTGCATTGAGAAACGGGTTTGAACTGCAGCAAACACTCCCCGAGCCATTAAAAGCGCAGTTGCGACGGGGGAACATAAATGGAAGCGACGAGAAGTTTAAAACTGTGAAAATGAATCTTTGCGCCTTAACTCGGCGGTTTAGAGGCAAGTACTAGATTGGGAATACATCGTGGGTCGCTCAGGGTCCGAGTGCACGAAAACCATAATAGCAAGGTTTTGACATCGGCGGAAGCATTCTTCCATCAAGGACAGGCCCGCACCGTACGCATGCTTTTTCGTGTCCCAAGAAATTTATGCAACCGCCCAGGTGCTTATGCTATCGGAAGCATTTTGTTTCACGGTATGGCGACCTAGCATTATTTATTTACTTTTTTGTTTATTCACCAGTACTACGATACGCCAGCAAAGTACATCGAGGAGACATGCGGGTAAATGGGCTTTGAAGAAAGACCACTCTTGCATCAAGAGTGCCGAGAAGATAAGTACACGGGGTTTCGCAGAATGAGCTTCGACCCTCTTTCTTTTACGAGTTTAATACTTCATTTAGTTTTTCACCTACCTCTCTTAATACTCTCACAATGTAAAATTCACTTGAAAAAGCTCATTGTTGGTTGTTGATCGATTGTCAGTGCAAGTTGTTTCTTTTGAGACATAGTCTATGTGTAAAGTTGTGAATGAGGTGAGAAGATGTTGCTACATTGATATCATTATTGGCAATGTTGTGTAGTGGTGTTGCTTTTAATATGACAAGCACATTTCTTTGAATTACGATCTAAGCGGCGGGTGATGTTTTTCTATCTCTGTATTTGTGTTTAATTTACATTCCGTTTCATTTCATTTCTATTGGCTTGCATCAGAAATATGGCAGAGGATTTACCCTTGTTAGGTACCCTATGTTTCTGCTCTCCTTGCCTTTGATGTTTTCTACTAAATGTGTTGTCTAAGAGTTGAATTCAGTTAATTTAACCAGTGTAGTGGATGTTATCGCCTGCTAGCTGATGTATGAATTAAATAAATCTATTCTTAGATGTTCTTGTTAGGATTTAATTGAAATAATTGGGAACACTGGGTGGTTTAGAACCTTGTTTCTATCTCACTAGGATCCTTTTCAATTGATTGAACCTTTCTAAGATCCCTCAAGCTGGAGGCCAAAGATTTGTTCAAAGTTTGCTTCCATCTCAGTTCTACCTTTGTGTCCTTAATCTTATTGTTTCCTCTACCATTTTAATCATGCCATACAATCTATCTTTAAGTATCCAATGTTTTAGATGACAATGTCAAACTGGAATTTCAGAGACATTGAACAGTGTGCAAACCCTCTCACTCCATTGCCCAATGGTCTTGAATGCTCCCTGGAATACTTCACCTCTGCCTAAATCCTCTTTGCTCATCCTTGTCTTACATTGAACCCTTCTTTCCTGATGACCAGCAACCAAACAAACAATCAAACAAACAAACCCTATGCCTATAACTAGCCTAATATCTTAACCTTTGAGCTTCAAAGTCATATACCTTTAACAATCATAGAGAGATCCCTCTCTGGACCCAGGAGGGCTAGATCTTGAGGTTTGAAAGTGGTTCTGATGTTGTCTCATCTTTTGGTCTTGCCAATCTGGCCAAAACATGGGAACCCCAACATAATGGCGACTCCGCTGGGGAATTGAGTGCATTTCACCTTAAACATTCTTAGGCACTCAAAAGACCCAAAATCTTTGGTTAGATTGGTATCTCATTGCTGATGGTGGACAGCAGCCTGCTCCAAACAGTCAAATTCATCCACTTGGCGACTCCACACTCCATAACTCTCAAAGACTCCACTGGAGGAAGAACTTGAAATATGGCCAAGCCTCATAGAAGGGTAGAACACATGGGTTGGATTTGGTTTAAAGAATTCATTGTTTTTGTCTACCACTATGTTCTGTCCTACTTTAAGCCTGATCAAATGTACAAAATGAGACCCACACTGAATATGGGAAAAATCTCAAGCCTCAGTCTTCAGACCATGAGCAGACCTATACTCCTGTGAAGAAACTGGTGGAACAAGAGGCTCATGTTGTATCTCCCACTCCTAAAGAAGCTTCAAGCAGCCATGAGCCCATTGTTATACCACCTACACCTACAAAGGTCATAGAAAGATATAAGCCTCTGGTTTTACCTCTTATCTTCCAACCCCTTCCTTCAGAACTTATAAACCAGCTGCCTCTTTTTGATGGAGAAAATAAAAGGGCCACTGCTGAAGAATATGTTCAAAACCTTGAGGATTTACTTGAATTGTATGAAATAGAAGAAGATGATGTGTGCATTAGAATGTTTGCCTTGTCATTACAAGGAAATGTTAAGAGTTGGTTCAAAAGCCTTCCAGAGGCAAGCATTTTCAGCTTTCATCAATTTTCTCAAGTTTTCCTTGATAAGTGGGCAGCCCCTAAGAATGCTCTCCTCATCCTAGGAGAGTATCAAAATTTGAAAAGGCAGTCAGGAGAGACAGTACAAGAATTTTCAACCAAGTTCAATAAAGTATATCATGCAATACCTTCTGACATAAAACCACCTCTAGGATGGGCCCTATTGCACTATCCGAGTTCTTTTGACCCCGAGGTGGAATTCCATATAAGAGAAAGAGAGCCTTCGAGCCTGGAAGAAATGCAGAGCATAGCAATTACTGTCGAATTCAACATAAAGTGCAGAGAGGAAAGGTTAAAAGCCGCAAAGAAAGACCGAGCAGAGCAAATAAGGCAAATCTCTTTAGAAAACAAGCTGGAAAAATTGATAGAGACTGCCAATACCCTGCTGAATGTAAAAGAGGAGGAATATGAGGATGAAACCAGAGAGGATGATTGGAAAAGACTTGCTCCTTGTCCTCAAAAAATACAAACCAGATCACTGCAAGACGTAAGCAGCATGCCAAGCATGTATGATGAACAAGAGTTAGAATCAGAAAATGAACTTGCAGACTATTTTGAAGAAAGACTTGCTGAGAGTCCTGAAGATTTGATGGGTGACGATGCTTAAAATTATGATTTCTCTGATGTTCATATGTCTGACGATAATTTTTTCCAGAGGGAAACTGAGCTTGCAGGGCCATCATCAGTAGATTCATGGGAGGAAGATCACGACCATCAACTTCAAGAAAGGGATGAGCCAACGCAGGCCATCTATGATACTGATGAAGAAAGCGTTGAAAGCATGATAGCAAATGAAGATTCTTTGAATTTTCACTTTGTTAAACATCAGATCATCAGTAATAATTTCAAGGAAGATGGAAGCCAGCAGCTCTTCAGCGCAGAGGACAAGGATGAAAGAGATGAAGAAAATCTTGAGCGGAATGAATATCCTGAGCCCTCTCCCGAAAGGATTAAGGTAATCAAAGAAGCCCCCGCTCAAGAATATGTTGATTTTTTCACAGAGTTCAGTCCGTTTCAGCAGAACCAGCCTGCGTTACTAGAGGACAGCACTGTCGAATATAATGAGCCTGTTGTCGCACAGATTGTCCAGGCACCGCGACAACGGCTCAGATTAGGGGTTGTCACCTTTATCCCCAATCTCTCTATTTAAGTTGTCTCCTTGCAAGCTAAGGGAGGTAGACCCTATTATAAATGAGGATGATAAATCCAGGAGACACAGTTAAAACATCAAATACTTGATAGAAATGAACGAGATTCCACAGATCTAAATTAGATTTCACGTTTAAGACCAGTGCCTTATGGAGTCAAACAAAATCCCGTTATGCAATTATAAACAAGTAAGTAATGCTTAACTGCTGCTTATTAAACCACGATTGATCACAATGATATTTTCTTGAGAATGCCACAACCATGAATAACAATATTATGAGAATGCCAGATACTTGAAAGATTTCTGAAAATAAAAATATTCCAATTATAACGCAGCTCGAAAATCAAAATGATCCACAGTCAAACTTAGATAAAAATTTTAAGGCTCAGTTGACCATAGGACTTAGAAATTGTTAAAATTTTGAAATTTTTATATTTTTTATCATTTTTTTATTTATTTATTTTTAATCTAAAACAAACTAAATGAAACTTAAAAAAATTAAAATCTTAAAAAAACTGAAACTAAACAAAACAAATTTAAAATCTAAATTAAAATTAAATCAAAACTAAATTAAAACTATGCTAAAGTTAACACTATTAAATTGAACAATCGAATCCTAAAATCCTATGTCCAACGTCACACTATCATTAAAATCTAAAACCAAAATCTACGCTAACAATTTTTAATATTTAAAATCTAAATAGATAAATCCTAAAACCAAACTAAGCCTGAATTCTAATCAAATCTAAAAGAAATTAAGTCGTAAACTAAAGCCCTAAAATAATCTGAACCATACAAAAATAAAACGCGGGTTTTTTCATTTAATAGTGTGTGCGATTGTCGTTTACTTTGTGCAGGTCAGAGTCTTGGACGAGGGCACGAAGGCGATTGGAGCACGACGGACAGGGCTTGGACGCAGGCTGAGGGCATTCGATGGACGAGGAGCTTGGATTTTTTTATTGTTTGCGTTTGTCGTTTTGTGATTTCGCAGGGCGAGGGTCGATGACAATAAGAATCGGACGGCAAGGAGATAAACGAAGACTGGACGGCACCGAGGAATGGTAATGCAGGTTAAGAAATTTTGAAGGCAGCGACGAATCTGGGCAGCAGGGCTGAGTTCTGGACGTGAGGAATGGATCTGCGGCAAGACAAGGAGATGGACGGCTAGGAGAAAGAAATCAGTGATCGAAGTCTTAATGCAGGTCGAGGCTATGAAGAAATCAATTATGAAGGATTCGATGGGAAAGATTTGCAGATTGGACGATGGAGGGAGATGGAAAACGCAGATCGGATCAATTGGAGCGAAGGAGGTCTAGCAGAGATAGACGATTACTGGAGTGAAGGAAGCTGGAAGCAACTCAAATGAAAATCGATGGCAAGAGGAGAAACAGCAATGAGAATGGCAAGCCAATTGGACGAAAAGGGACAACAGAATGAACGCTGGGCAGCTTAAGGAAATCGATGGCAGCGTTTGCAAATGGATAAACCCAGTACACAAATATCGCCCAGCAAACTTAAACCTTCTCAAATTTACGCTCCTTAAATTGAAACAATATCCAGATTCATCCACAGTGGAGATTTGAGGCTAGATCTATCCTTTGGAGGCTAGATCTGCCTTAGATATTAAAAAAAAAATTCGATTTTAATCCCGAATCCGCAAGACACCAGCCAGATCTAAAGATACACACCAGAAAACGATTAAACCCTTACAGAAAAAATTACAAATTTACAACTAGTTTACAGATTTAAAACCCTCATGGCCAGATTTGAAACATTTTAGCATAGTGTAGAAATTAAAATTTTTAAATGAGAGGCACAAGCCTTTGAAACCCTGCAAAGTCACAAATATCGTAAGATAGACCTGGAATTTAACAAATAAAGAGCTTATCAGATTTATGTTTATTGAGAGTCGGCTGGTCCAACCGAAGACTTCCCCAGACGCTCAATCTTAAAAATATTTCCCTGGACACTTAGATCGATAGAGATTTAAGAAAAGAACATGAGACCCTAAGAAAAATCAGAATGTTATTTTATAAACCCAGAAAACTGCACAAGATACCTGTATGCAGATTAATCCATGTAGGCCATCAACCATAAAATGTAAGAAACCAAGTAGCAGAGTTTAGAGACAATTCACCACATAAATCTGAGAAGGAACATCCAGATTTGTAACCCCAAAGTCTTTATGCTTTATTCCTCAAAAGTTTACAAGAGCTTCTAAGAGCAAGTGCACGATCCTGAGATCGGATGACTCAAGACTAACAAAGACCTCTAAATTTATAGGACAAAATCTCTAACGACTAGTTTGGATGATCCTCGTCAAAATAATCTCAACCGTCCAAAAGATTTAATTATCTTTTAATCCAGAGCGTTGAAATTAAAATTTTGGGGAAAAAACGAATTTATCAGTTAATTCAATTTTAATTAACTCAAAAATATTATTTTTTGAGTTAATTACCCCAAAATTTTGACCTTGACTTAACCATCAAGGCCCAAGGGTCCAATATTTCTTAAAATTCTCAATATTCCCTTGGCCTGGGGCTTTCAAAATCATTTTCCAAGGACCCACAAATTTTTCCTTTAAAGATTTAATCCTAACTTAGGACCCTAAATTAATTAACTGCTTTGGCATTTCAAGACTGACTGATCTTTAAAATTTAATTAATCGACTAAGAGGATTATCATCTTTCTTCCAACCTCTTTGCAGTATGAGATTTCATTTACATGTATAAAGGGGGAAACCCAAGAAACCCATTTGTATGACCTAGGATAAATAATGAATTCTCACACTAAAATATAACTTGTAGACCAAGTAGCTCAAAACTACTTTTATACATCTATTTAAAACATCAGGACCATAACTTAGCATGCCGATGATAAAATCCACCCTAACTTTGGGGTGAGGCTGGAGGGAAAAACTCTGCCGATCACTTTCGTGAATTAGTGAGACAAAAAACCTCCTAGGATAGAGATCATCAACAACATACTAGGCTTACCTAGGTTGTTACATACATTGACGGTCTTACTTAGATCATTTACATCATAACAGGCATAATGGGTTTACATCATTTCTAAAATTGCCGAATGGCGATGAAATCTGGATGACACGAGCCTCGAACATGATAAGTCCCATTTGAAAAAATGGGGGTGTACTGCTATGGGGTCGTTGACAAAGTGTGGTCAACAGAGCCCTCTAGCTCAGGCTGCAGTGAAGATGAGCGAGATCTTTTTTCCAACAGACATCTTTGTCTTGATCCAGAGGAAGAAGAGGTATTTTTGGTTTATGCTCATCTACCAAATACTCCCAACCAGGAAAAGGAGGAGTGTGATTACAGAGGCCACATTGCAGATGCAATGATTGAGACTTCCCAGGATGCAGACAGCCTACGAGTCATGGGAGGCTTTGAAGAAAAAAGTTTTCATCATGTTTTTGTTGATCCTATGGCAGAATACATGGAGGCCCTGATTGGCTTAGCCCCTCAAGCATTAATCTTTTGCAAGAGCCAAATACATCAGAATTGGTCACCACTGCTGGTGACCTCAGTTTTGAAGATTCACATGCAGAGCATCCTACGGTTATCTCTGATGAGCAGTCAGTTCTTCTTCCCTTTTTTGCTATTGCTTGACTGGCTGCATTGGCATTATTGTATCACCTAGAGCATCAGAGATTCCCAGTTAGAGTAGGGTAGGTACGAAAAGCTCAATAAAGCTCAGTCTGTGAGCATGTAGTTAGTTGTTTTTAATTTCTGCAAAGCCCAGCAAGTCAGACAGTCTAATCCTGGCTTGACTGTTTTCAATTTCTGTCCTAGAATGTAGAGAAGAAATCTGCTAGACAGTTTAATCCTAGCAGATACTAGATTAGGTAGAGAAACATGTGAGGCCAACAGTTTAATCTGATCTCATGGAGCAATAAGGGTAGAAATAGAATAGGTTTGTTTTCTTGTTTGTAAAAAATAAAAAGATGTAAAGGGTCTCCTAGCCCAAATGCACCCTGGAAGAGAAAATGCTAGGATTGTAGGATGGGTAGGTAGATTGGTGGGGTAATGCTTCTGCTAAATTGATGTCTTCATAATTGTGGCAGCTGAAAATCGAAGAAGAAAGGTGGCTCAAGCAGCAGGCATCTGGCCTACACCAAAGATCATTTTCTGAATTCTTGACTCCTTCAAGAAGAAGCCATCCCCATGTGGAGCCACTGTTAGCCCCCCTATAAATTTTTGATAAGCAAACAGGAGGCTAAAATGTTTTAAAACCTTCAAGGAATGCATTTCCCCTGAAAACACATCATCCTTGAAGCCTCTTTATGCCCTTGTCTTTTGATAAATCCCCTCTGCTGATTCCCATTATAAAGCCTCTCTGATTGCAAAAAATTGTGCTCCAAAAAGGCCTACTTTTGCCCCTTGTACCCCTGCAGAATGCCCCATTTTAACCTTTGTTTTCCCTTTGTCAAATTCCCCTCTGATCCCCTAAATCCCCCCAAAATCCCCTTTACATCCTGCACACACCCCTTGTTTGGCCTATTTTCCCCTTTTTTTTCCTCTATCGTTACCCATTCCCACCCTCAAATTGCATTAAAATGGGCCAAATAACCATATTTTTCATGTATATGGGTTTAGCCCCTTTCGGCCAGCCCCCCTAAGCCATTTCCCCCACATGACCCGGCGCCAAGACCAGGCGCCTATCGCAAATATACATCGGGAGCATTTTAAACCGCTGATCTGTATAGATCGGACGGTCGTCGCATTCCCTACAGCGTCCACCATTCACCCCGTTCACCGCTCAGATCGCATCACAGCTGTTCGTTAACCCGCCAGATCAACGGTCCGTATTTTACCTACCCCGGCGGTCCCCGCCCACTGTTCATAAACCACCGGTTTCCATCGCACCGCGTTTGGAGGGCGGGCGGTATTTTTCATTTCGGAGCGATTCCATTCGTCGCCTGACACGTGGCTCCGTCACTATTTCAAAACCGCCCCCCCATTGCGCGTTATCGTTCGACATTTGACCCGGCGCGATATGCATATCAACCGTCCGATCTGAAGCTCTCCATCTAACGGTCATCGCACCCCGAAGATGCACGGAAATTAACCCAAGGCAACCATACCCCTGGCCAACCATCCGTCGCCCTTCGATGCATTTTCAGTCGTCGATCTCCTCCCGAGATCGGACGATCCAGATTTGATTGCATGTTCCACCGTTGACCGCTCCCGCCACGTCACCCTTTCCACGTGTTTCATCGTATTTCTCGCCCGTCCCTGTATATATATGCATTCCAAGGTCAATTTTAATGTTTTACGTTAAAATTTCATTCTCGCCATCCCCGACTGCATTCCGCCAACTTTCGCCACGACCATTTTCCACCGTAATCCTGCACTTTTCCGCCATTTTACCAGTCTGCACGACCGTCCTCATCGTCCCCGCTGCATTCACCCTCCCCGTGCATGATTTCTTAACGTGTTTTCGTGTTTTGCAGGGTTACAGACAGGCGGATAACTGCCATGATCCGTACGCACTATTGTAATGGCACAGTGCACAGAGGAAGCTAAATTCAGAGCCTGGTATTACAGGAAAATGTCCGGAAAGGTGTCTGCAACATAAATTTCATTAAAGGACAGAGTTCGAACTCTGCAAAACCTCTTCGACGCCATTAAAGCTCAGTTTTTCGCTCACAGAGACAGTTCAGAGCGGCAAGGAGTATCAGTGAGAGAATTAAAGGTCTAAGGCACATTGTTGAAGATCTTAAGCCTTAATCCAGTGTTTAAAAGGCAAGGTAGCCGAATCGAAGACCCCGTGGATCGCTCAGAAGGTCCAATGCACAGAAAACCATACTATCAGGGTTTCCATATCAGCAGAACGTTCTTCCATAAAAGGATAAGGTGCCCATACCGTCTGCATTCTATACCGTGTTCTAGGGAGATTTTCCAGCCCTGACAACAGTCCTATGCTACCAGTGCATTAGTTATACAGTATGGCAGACCCTAGCATCATTTATTTACCTTTTTGTTTATTCACCAGAAGTACTACAGAATGTTGCAGCAAAGTACATCAGAGACATGCCCGGAGTAAATGGAAGCCTAAAGAAGACCACTCTTGCATCCAAAAGAGTGCCAGAGATAAATGCACAGGGTTTAAACAAGATGGGTTTCGGCCCTCATTCTTTTTGAGTTTTAATGCTTCATTTAGTTTTTCACCTACCTCCTCTGCTCTCTACAACTATAAAATTCATGAAGAAGCTCATTGTAAAGGTTGTTGATCAGTTATCAGAGAATTGCAAGTTGTTTCTTTTGAGACATAGTCTCTGTGTAAAGTTGTAAGATAGGCTGAGGAAGATGTTTTCTAACTGAGTATCCAGCTATTGGCAATGTTGTACTTGACTGGTGTTGCTTTTTAATATGACAAGCACATTTCTTTGGATCCTGATCTAAAGCAGCGGTGATGTTTTTCTATCTCTGTATTTGTGTTTAACTTACATTCTGTTTCATTTCATTTCTACTGACTCGCATCAGAAATCTGGCATAGGATTTACCCTTGTTAGGTACCCTATGTTTCTGCTCTCCTTGCCTTTGATGTTTTCTACTAAACGTGTTATCTAAGAGTTGATTTCAGTTGATTTAACCAGTGTAGTGGATGTTATTGCCTGCTAGCTGATGTATGAATTAAATGAATCTGTTCTTAGATGTTCTTGTTAGGATTTAATTGAAAGAATTGGGAACACTGGGAGGTCTAGAACCTTGTTTCTATCTCACTAGGATCTTTTTCAATTGATTGAACCCTTCTAAGATCCCTCAAGCTGGAGGCCAAAGCATTGAGAGTTCAAAGTCTCTCTCTGATCTCAGGGCTTTAACTTTGTGTCCTGAATCTTTATTGTTTCCTCCTCTCTTACCATTCCATGCCACACAATCATCTTTAAGATCCAATGCTTTAAATGACTAGCCCAACTGAAAGCCTGCACATTGAATAGCAAGTAAACCCTTTCCTGACTCCATTGCCCAATGGTCTTGAATGCTCCCTGGAATACTTCACCTTTGCCTAAATCCTCTTTGCTCATCCTTGTCTTACATTGAACCCTTCTTTCCTGATGACCAGCAACCAAACAAACAATCAAACAAACAAACCCTGTGCCTATAACTAGCCTAATATCTTATCCTTTGAGCTTCAAATTCATATACCTTTAACAATCATAGAGAGATCCCTCTCTGGACCTAGGAGGGCTAGATCCTGAGATCTGAAAGTGGTTCTGATGTTGTCTCATCTTTTGGTCTTGCCAATCTGGCCAAAACATGGGAACCCCAACAATTGGCATGATATTTTTAAATGTGTGTTATTGATTAAAATCATCTATTATTTAATTAACTCTTATTTTATTTACTTGAATTTGGATATTAATTGAATATTAATGTTTGGAAAAAAATTTCAAGCAAGTGTGATCGATATTTGATTTTGAGAGCTCTATTGTGGATCTGTATATCTTTTAATTGAGTAATCTCTTGGCATCTTCATAATTGACACTCTCGCTTAAGTACTTTGTGGTTAGATCAGATTATTTGTAATCTAAGTGCTTTAGGCTTTTAACATCACCTCTCATCTTCGAACCTTACTTCATCTCGCCCCTTCAAATCATTTTCCTTGCATTCTGCATTCTAAGTTAGCATTTCATAGCAGCAGTTTCTCATCAAGTACTTGGTCCTAAATTGTTAGCAAGATAATTGACTCCATAAGGCACTGGCATCAATCATCTGAATCTATTTGAATCATTCACTCTTGCAAGATCCTTTACAAATATTTGGTCATTTAATTGTGTCTCTTGAGCTGGTTGGTTCCCAACTAGTTCTCCTTCATTCGGTTTCCATAGGGTCTAGCCCCCTTAGTCTGCTACAAGGAGATAGCTTAAAAAGAGAGATTGGGGATCAGGGTGACAACCCATGATCTGAGCTGTTGTCGCGGTGCCTAAACATTCTGTGCGACAACATTTTTTGGCATCGTTGCTGGGGATAGAGTTTTTCTGTCCTTGGCCTCAACGAAATTTTCTAATCTTCTAATATTTTTTTTCGCCATTCATTAACCCTTGACAGGGCATAACATTTTTTGGCATCATTTCATCTCTTCATCGTTTCATCATTGTATCTTTCGTCATATCACTAATCCTTTCATATTCTCTTGCACTTGGACATTTTGGTTGGTTTCTTGTTTGGGTGGCGACTCCACTTATTCATCTATTTACTCCCATACAAGAATCCTTCCCTAATATCCATCTACTTCTCTCGACTAATTTTTTGGTTTTAGAATTAGATTCATGTTCAAGTGGTGACTCAAATTCTTTCATTTCTTACAAGAATTTCTGCTAAGAAGCTCACTTCTTGTGGACCTCTTGACAATTCTTGAACAAGGATCTATTTCTCTAAAATCCACTTAGCCTTTAAGCAAGTCATCATGGATGATATCGTTCACGACATGCCAGAAGAGGCCATTCCGAAATTGCCTTTATTTTGTGGTGGTAATTCAGCCACTGCTCGAAAACATCTATTAACAGTTACTCATATGATAAACAACTATTGTCGTCCTTCACAATATAATCATGAAGATGTCAAGATACATCTCTTTGGTTATTCCTTAAAAGGTGATGCTATCGATTAGTTTTGAAATTGTCCTGAGTATTTTTATTACTTACAACACATCATCAATGCTTTTAAAGATAAATATATAAAACAAGGTGGCTCGCCTTGTGCTCCCAGTACTATGCAAAATAATGAAAGTGGTCTTGTAGAGAACTCAACTATCAACAGGATATTGAAGACAACTCTCAAGATGAATCCACTTGTACCACGACAGCACAAATCCATGATAGTGGTGAACAGAAACAAGTTCTCAAATCAGTGTTGACAACAATAAGCATCTTGTTAATGAATTGATTCAGATGGTTAAGGATATACAACTGAATCAAGCTCAGGTAATCAAGAATATGGAGGCCAACCGGACTCAATTTATTAAGAATATTCTCAAAGAACATTTGGTGTCTACCCCTGATGATGGACTCATTTAGGAAATCCGAAACGTTGGGTCATTAAAAAACTCAAAAAAAGGTTATTCCTTTCTCTTGAAATATGGAACTTAATCAAGATAAATTAACAGCAGATCACGCCAAGGAAAATAGTTCTATGTAGAGCAGGTTATTGGCCTTAGAATAAAAACTTATCGAGGAAATGACGATAATGGAATTTAATCACTCCATTCAAATGAATTCCATGGAAGAAAGACATGATGAAGAAATGGCCATCATGGAATTTGATCACAACAATCAATTAGCCACCATGCAAGCAAATCATAAGAAAGAGATAAACTATATGAAAAATTGTTTCATGGGCATGAAAGAGAAGAATGATAAAATTATAAGCGACATGGAAGTTGATCAAATATCTCTTCAGAATAGATTATTGGCCATAGAGAAAAAAAAGCACCATGTGTTATAAATATGGAAGAAATGGATACCATCAAAAACAGAGTAAAGGTAATGGAAGTTAATCATTCTAATCAGATGTCCATTATTCAGAAATATGTGATTTTGATGGAAGCAAAGCACACTCGAGAAATGAAAACTATGGAGGCAAATCATATCACTTTGCAAGGCAGGTTCGTGAAAACTGAGCTCAATCAAGTGAAATTAATATTAAGGCATGCTAGAGAAATTATTTCCATGCATAAGAGGTTAGAAGAAAGGAAATCACAAGTACAAAAGTTTCATCCTGGTCCAGAAGATAGATGGCAAAAAATCAAAGAGCTTTCGACATATCATAACTCTCCCAGTCCATTAAAGAAGGTCTTGTCTTGTTGTGAATATCCTGAGAAAGTGGTTGGCCCCATTAACGAAGATTTAGTTGAGGATGACATGACCAGAGAATAAATTGAAAATGATCTAGAATAGATGCAGAATGAAGAGAGGCATGTCACACATATCTTGTTTACTTCGTCTAAAAGTTCAGAAGCACAATGTTCCACATCATCAACAATATAGTTTGCCATGAAGAAAAGCCTGAAGTGAAAAAGAAAAAGAATAAGGAAACGTTTCGATACATCTGATCTGGGAATGATCCTAGCTAATTGGCTAGATCATTTTATTACAGATTTCGAGGTCTACTAGATCATATTTTGAGTCACAGAATTGGGTAAATTATTGAGGGTCTGTTGCGAACGGGTGTTCCCCTCATCGTTTAATATATTAATCTTATGTAAAGAGGGTTGGAAAAATAATTAATCCCCTCTTGAGTCAATTAATTAGATTTTCTAGCCAAATTAAATTAAAAATCCTAAGTAGAAATTTAATTAATTTTATGTCCTAGGTCAAATTAAATTCTTCAAAGAAAAAATTTGTGGGTCCTTAAAATATAAATTTTTAAAGGTCCCATGTAGGAATTTACAGGGTAAGTTCCTTAGATCAAAAACCAAAGGTCACCGCTCACAAACAGATCACAAATTAGTACACAAGTATTATCACGTGGTTAAAACCCTCAAAGAGGGAAACAGTCCATGCCCAGAGCCAACGCGGCCACTTCAGGAAATTTATTAATATAAAAGAAAGATTACATATGTTTCTCTCATAAACGGTTACCAGAAAAATGACCCTCCATGCTCTTTAAATAGAGATCATTGAGCAATCGGGTGTTAAGCCACGGATCAAGTGTCGTTAATACCGAGGAGAGAGTGAACCGTCGGATCACTACAAATCGTGACCGTCGGATTATAATTTACAAATGTACATAGTAGAGAAACACACTTTACCTAACTCTACACTAGACTAAGTTATTCTTAACTATTTCCTATGTGTCGGAATATCCTAACATCCCCCCTTAAGAACAACTTGGGATAGGATTGAAGTATTTACAAAGGTGACACAAAAGGAGCCTATTTCCTATGTGTCGAAATATCCTAACATCCCCCCTTAAGAACAAATTGAGATAGGATTGAAGGATTTACAAAGGTGACACAATAGGAGAAGGAGGGATTAGAGCCTAACCCCCCTTAATGATAACTTTCCTGAAATCCAATCATGGATCGAAGTTTGGTAAACTTCGCTTCTGTGAGAGCCTTTGTAAAGATATTGGCTACTTGATCATTGGTTGGACAATACTGCACTTCAAGAACACGATCATGAATGAGCTTTATGATGAAGTGTGTGTGGAGTTAAATGTGTTTCATACGCTGATGCTGAACTGGAGCTTTACATAGCTGAACGACACTCTGATTATCACACCAAAGTGTAGTTGGATGTTGCTAATTAAGACCAAATTCAGACAGGATCTGACGAAGCCACATGGCTTCCTTGTTGGCTTCAACTGCACCATGATACTCTGCTTCTTCTGAAGAAAGAGAGATAGCACTTTGTTTCTTACAAGACCATGTGATAGATCCTGAACCAAGAGCGAATACATATCCTACAGTAGACTTTCGATCATCAGGGTCACCAGCCCAATCAGAATCAGTGAAACCAATCAACAATGGAGATGCTCCTGCACTGTAATGAATCTTGAACTGAACTGTACCTCGAATATAACTTAGTATTATTTTAGCTGCTTTCCAGTGACTTTCAAGAGGTTGGTGCATAAATCGAGCGACAAGACCAACGACAAAAGAAAGGTCAGGACGGGTATGGGTTAGATACATAATTTTACCAACAAGTTGACGGTATAAGGTAGCATCAACTTCAGGGGTAGTACAAGTGACTGAAAGCTTGACTCCAAACTAAAAGGGAGAAGGGGCTGGCTTACTGTCTTCCATGTGAAATTGGTGTAGAAAATCACAGGCATACTTGGACTAAGAGAGGGTAATACCTTCTTTGGATTGCAAGACTTGAAGACCAAGGAAATAATGCAAGTGTCCTAAGTTTGTCATTTCAAAATTCTTTTTGAGGTAAGACTTCACATGGTTTATATGGCTGGGATCACTACCAGTAAGGATAAGATCATCAACATAAAGAACAAGGATAGCGAAGGACTTACCCACTTTCTTGGTGTAGACAGTGTTGTCAGAATGACACCTAAAAAAGCCATTATCTAATAGAAATCTATCCATTTTGGCATACCAATCCCGAGGGGCTTGTTTGAGACCATAGAGAGACTTCCTATGGTGACAAACAAGGCTAGAGTCGTTTTGGATAAAGCCAGAGGGTTGTTCCATGTAGATTTCTTCATGCAAATCTCCATGTAATAAGGCGGATTTAACATCAATCTGATGGACTTCCCATTTAAAGGAGGCAACAAGGGAAAGAACAAGGCGGATAAAATTCATTTTGGCAACAGGGGAGAAGGTTCAGTATAGTCAATGCCTTCAACTTGTGAAAATCCTTTAGCAACAAGACAAGCTTTATGTCTATCCACTTTTCCATCTGGTCCAAACTTTGTTTTGTAAACCCATCCGCATCTGACAAGTTTTCTTCCTTTTGGAAGAGGAACAAGATCCCAAGTATCATTCGCTAATAAGGAACGATATTCTTCATTCATAGCTTCATCCAAATCTGGATGACCAGAAGCTTCTTCAAAGGTGTCTGGATCAGGATTTTCTAGAACTTGAGCCAATAAGGAAGAGGCTCTTTGGAACTGAGAACGTGTACGTCGTTGATCTGCAAGGTCACCTGCAAGACAACCTGCTGCATCCCGAGTAGAGCAGACTCATCTTGGAAGCTACGGAGCTGAAGGAACATCTTCGAGAGGTGGAGGAGGATTGTCATCCTCACTTTCGTCATCTAAACTAGAAGAAATGATGTCAAAAATAGAAGAGATAGAGAGAGGTGGCACATATGCCGAGTCAGGCTTGTAGGCCAAAGGTGGCACACCCGCCGAACTAGGCTCGCAAGCTGATATATTTTCATCAAATTTTACATCTCTTCTAATGATTATATTTTTGGATTTTGGTTGAAGAAGTCTATATCCTTTGACATCTTCAGAATATCTAACAAAAATGCATTTTTCACTCTTAGGTTCTAAGGATTTATGTTTCGCATCTGGAATATGGGCCCAAGCATCACTTCCAAAAACACGAAAGTGACTTACATCTGGTTTGATTGAGCTCCAAGCTTCTTCTGGAGTTATATTCTTTAAAACCTTAGTAGGAGTGCGGTTTACTATGTAGTTTTCACAGTTAATTGCTTCTGCCCAAAAATTGAGTCCAATTCCTTTAGATTGAAGCATACAATTAGCCATTTCTTTTAAGGTGTGATTCTTCCGTTCAGCTACGCCATTTTTTTGTGGAGTATATGGAACAGTATGTTGCAATTGAATTCCATGCTCAATGCAAAAGTTGATAAATTTGTTGTTAACATATTCTCCTCCATTGTCTGATCTTAACTTAAGAATTTGATGTCCAGATTGTTTCTCAACAAAGTCCTTAAAGGCCAAGAACATGTTAAAAACTTCACTCTTGAGTTTTAAGAAGTATACCCAAGTGCGTCTGGAAAAATCATCAATGAAATTTAAGAAGTACTTGAAACCAGAGAAAGAAACAACAGGAAGTGGACCACATAAATCACTGTGCACAAGCTGCAAAGGGGCTGAAGCATGCCAAGAGGCACATTTGTCGAAACTATCCTAATGATGTTTTCCGAGTACACATCCGAAGCAAACACCATCTCGGCAAGATACCATAGGAAGCCCTGTCACTATATTTTCTTTACATAGAGTTTGAAGAGAGTGATAGTTTAAGTGACCAAATCGCTCATGCCAAAGTTTTCTCACTTCATCATTATGAGCAACAAAAATGGAGGGAAGACATGATGACCCAAATTTGTCAAACTTATACAACCTTGTCGAATCGTCAGCAATGCCAATAGCTAAAATATGTCTAGGATCTTTTAGGTCCTTGATTACAACATCATGAGGAGAGAATTCTACTATTTTCCCTTCACCTAAATGAGTTATCTGATAAACAGATAGAAGGTTGCATGACAAGGTAGGAACACATGGTACATCATTAAACTGACCATTACCTAGATGAATGGTTCCATATCCTACAACACTAAGAGATCTATCATCACCAACATAAATATGTTTGTTGTTACAATCATTCAAATAAGAAAACATGGCTTTATTTTTGGCCATGTGGTAAGAAGCTCCAGAATCAATGAGCCACTCATGAGAATGAAAAGAAGAAGATACATTTAATGCATAACTAGATTTTGATGTTTGACAACCACAAGCAAAAAGTGCCATTCCTAAAGATAAAGGTGAAGAGTGCTCCAAATTGATGTTGTGCTTCTTCATTGTTGCTTCTAAGGCTTCCATCTTCTTAAAACATTTGTACTCTATATGGCCATCACGATTACAAAAGTTGCAATGTCTATCTATCTTCTTCCCTTTGTTTTTATTTGTCTTATCATTTTGGTGAGTTGCTTTTTCAGTTTGCATATGAAATGGCTTAGGACCCTTGTTTGATTTAGGACCATACTTTTTAGGACACTGCTTCTTGGGATTCTTTTGATATGGTTGTTGTTGGTCTGTTAAGGCTTTCTTAGAAGTGTTTCCAAAAGTGATAACACCAAGCTGTAAGATTTTTTCTTGTTCTCTTATCAAAGAATTGCAAAAAGCATCAAAAGAGGGGTTCTTGTAGGTGGTTCCTGAAGAAATGATGGCTTCTCTAGTGGAATGGAAGGTGGAAACAAATACAGAGTATGCAAGGCCAAGCTTAGCAAGAATGGAATAGATGAGGCTACCATCGTCCTTTTTGACCTTACAACATTCTAAAAGAAGTCTAAGAGTCTTGAATTTGGACAAAAAAATTTCAATAAAGGAGAAATTATTGGAGTCCAAAGTAAGCAACTCATTTTCAAGCTCGTAGGCCTGATTTGATTTTGAATGCCAAAAACAGTATTTAGCTTTTTTAGGGCTTCGTTAGGGGTGTCAATTTCAAGGATATGAAATCGAAGATTTTTAGCAATGGACATTCCTATCAACCCTCGTGCTTGATGTTGTTTATTTTACCATTTAGCGACTTTATCATCATCGAAAGGTTTAGTTTCTTGTGCCGTGGCTATTCTATAAAGCCCTTTACTTCTAAGTAAATCTACCATGTGAGGTAGCCATTGGAAATAATTGGTACTATTAAGAAAAACCGGGCATGCATTTTCCATTTAAAAAAAAAAAAACTGAAGCTAAAAATGTTGAAACTAACTGCTCCATTGGAAAGATCTCGAAAAATTAGGCCGATTAAAAAAAAAACGGCTTCCAGATGAAGAATTTATGCATTTTTGAAAAAACAAGTTGTAGATGCCTAATAGTTACGGGAACGGTTTGAAATTTGATGATAAAGTTCAACTTTTAAAAAGATCCCGCCCCTTTAACAAAAAACCTTTTACAAAAGAATCTTGAGAAAGAGACTTGAACCCAAGACCTCTATTCTCATAAACTAACTTCTCACCAAGTGAGATAGTAAAAGGATTCTGTAATTGTTTGAAAGGAGGAAGGGGTTTTTTTTTTTTTTTTTTTTAAATCTTCGGTGTGCCTGCCTTTTTCTTGCACAAAAAACACAAAATCTGAGCCAAAAAATACGAAATGCAAGCCTTACGACAGAACGTTAGATTTCCAGTTAGCCTTACCAACAACTATCTATGTTTTCACTATTTTTGATTTCCCGAGATCGCAGAAAAACGCGGGAAAAGAGCATACGTAGCAAAAAAAAATTTCCTTCTTCTTGTTTCTGATTTGCCAAGATCGCACACAGTGCAGAGCAAAGAGCATACACAGATAAGAGGGTATAGATCCGGAAAATAAATAAACCCTAAAACCGAAATAAACAACGGGAACCAAAATAACCAGAACTATTAACAAATATAACTGCAAAACAGATACTTTATACCTCCAGATCTAAACTGACATAACTTGGGCAACCGGAAACCTTTTCACACTAAACAAAAGGAGTTCCTTACTATAACAGATGCTCCAGACACAACAGAGCAGTTCTCCAGGCCCGAAAATGTTCAGAAATAGTATATCTAGAAAACGGCAGTCGCATGCAATCAAACCGACTTCGGATTTAGATCAACAACAGATGCAACCCTCAAAATAGCTCTGATACCATGTAGGAATATACAGGGTAAGTTCCTTAGATCAAAAACCAAAGGTCACTGCTCACAAAAAAATCACAAATCAGTACACTAGTATTTTCACATGGTTAAAACCCTCGAAGAGGGAAATAGTCCACGGCCTGAGCCAACGGAAATAGTCCACTTCAAGCAATTTATTAATATAAAAGAAAGATTACATGTGTTTCTCTCATAAACGGTTACCGTACAAATTACCCTCCATGCTCTTTAAATAGAGATCATGGACCAATCGGGTGTTAAGCCACGGATCAAGTGTCGTTAATACTAAGGAGAGAGTGAACAGTCGGATCACTACAAATCGTGACCATCGGATTGTAAGTTACAAATGTACATAGTAGAGCAACACACTTTACCTAACTCTATACTAGACTAAGTTATTCTTAACTATTTCCTATGTGTCGGAATATTGTAACATCCCAGGCCAAGGGATATTGAAAATTTTGAGAAATTTTGGACCCTTGGGCATTGGTAGTTAAGTCAAAGTCAATTTTTTGAGGTAATTAACTCAAAAATATTATTTTTGAGTTATTTAAAAATGAGTTAATTGAAAATTTCGAAATTCTTCAAAAAATAATAGTTTTGACGGACGAGATTAAAAGATAAATAAATCATTTTCAACGATCGATATTACTTTGACGGAGATCAAGTGAACTAGCCATTGGAGATTTTACCTATAAATTAGAGGTCAGTGTCAGTCTGATTTTTTATCCGATATTTTGATCGTGTACTAGCTCTTGAAGCTCTCCTGTACTACTTTTCTGGAATAATACAAACAAAGTCTTTGGGGTTTTATGTGATGCTCGTGTTCCTCTTCGACATTTTATGGTAAACTTGTTCTTTATATTCTGCTGGTAATTATTTCAATGAATTGTTGATTAATGACTCTCTTAGAGTAATCTATTGCACAGGTATCTTGCTTAGGTTACTAGATTTAAGGTAAGAATATTAATTGGATTGAGTTAGTAGGTATCTCTAACTCTTGAAAATTTTATTTTTATCTTATTTCTCTATTGATTTAACAATTTAACTTTAAGTGTGCAGAAATCTCTCGTATTTAGAATTGGGCGTTTGGGGGAAGTCCTCGGTTGGACCAGCTGAATCCCAAGGAAATAAGATCTGAAGAGCCCTCAGGATCTAATACCCTGGGCTTATCTTAAATTCTATTTTTGCGGGGCTTGTGCCTTTATCTTAACTTTTATTGAATTTAAAGTTAGATCTGGCTAGTAAGAGCCTTAGATCTTCAGATCTGGGAGCGAAGTCAGACTTACACTCCTCATATATGACAGATCTACAACTCTTGTGCATAGATATGTAAATACATTGAATAGATCTGTATTTTTATAGTGTAAATATTTAGAAATTTTTTAGTTTCTGATTTCTAACTCGGGCTAGGTTCTAAGCCAGGAGGGCCAAGATCCAGCTTCAAATCAGCCAGATCAGCCACACGAAGTGGTGACGCAGTCCCTCTAGCTTGCCTACGCAGGCTTACACAGATCCAGCGTAAGCAATCACACAGACGCAGTGAGGGCTTCATCAACGCTGTTTTTTATCAGCCGGAGACTTGCTGAGTGAGGCATATCTCACAGTCATTTTTGTTGTCTAGATTTCTCTAAAGGGTTTTGTCAGATGTTGGCACTTTAGTTGTATTCAATATTCTGCTGCTTAATAATACAAACCCTCAGATCTGTTGCACCGGTTTTCCCAAGTTGGGTTTTTCCATGGACTTAGTCCAAAAATAATTGTGTCAATGTGGTTGTTTTTCATTGAGTTTTGTTTAGATTGTTTCAGCACTTAGATTTATTCCACAATATTATTTGTGTAGACTGCTTCAGCAATTACTTCGGTATTTCAATGTAATGAAATAATTATGAAATAATAGAAGAAGTAATTCAGATTTGTTGCAGTAGGAATCCAAATCTAGGATTTTTCACATGGTATCAGAGCTTATTTAAGTTGAAGTGCAGGAGAAACGAAGAGAACCAGCAGATCAGCGTTGTAGAGTTTGGGATCTGCGTAAGCAGCAACAGACCCTCCCAGAAAATTATGTTGTCCAGGCCAGGAGGGCATTCCAGTGCAAAAAAGGCTCCCTCTGAGAGAGTTGACAGAGGGGTAAGCTTTTCAGTTGCAAAAGAGGCAACGTAGCTAAAGGACGCAGTTACTGCACAATAGTAAGAGCTAGTGCATAAGTGTTAAAAAATTTTGAAAAACACAGAAGGAGATTTCTTAATCTCAGAGGGTTTCTTACTCAAAGAAACTTAGTTTTTCCTGTGCAGCAGTAGAAGAAGTGACTTACTCCACAAGGAGTGTGTAAGTCAAAGCTTAGCAGAGGGTTAGAGCAAGATATCGACAGTTGAGGAGATGGCCAGCAACGGACTGCGTGACCAAGATAGATTGGAGGGTGCCTCCAACTATGTTATCTGGAAATCAAGGATAGAGTTTCTCCTTGATGAACACGATCTGAAAGCCCTCATAGACAACACAGTTACAGAACCTCTTGATGCAGCACACCTGAGGTTATTCAAGAAGAATATGGCTAGAGCCAAGAGATTGATCCTAGATAGAGTGAAGGATCACATTGTACCTTACATAGCAGCCAAAAACGCTGCTAGAGAAATGTGGGTAGGGCTAGAAAAGTTGTACCAAGGATCTTCCAAGTAGCGGAAGATATACCTTGAAGAGAAGATGCGGAATATCAGGATGGAGAAGGGAGAGCATTTTGACTCCTTCTTGACTCGGATTCAGGAGAACCGAGATCAACTGTTAGCAGTAGGATCTGCTCCTAAAGACTCAGAGCTAGTAAGGCTCACGCTGAACTCTGTTTCAGAAGATTATCAATTCTTCATCCAAAGTATATTGGGCAGAGAAAGGCTTCCAGGATGGGAAGCAATGTGGGCAGCATTACAGCAAGAGGAGTTGAGGAGAGTTCTCCTAAAAATCCACTTGGAGGATGGCAGTAGCAGTTCAAAGGTCAAGAAGGAGGAAGAAGATAACACAACCCTTGCATCAAAAGGGCAACAGAAGCAAAAGAAGAAAGATATATCCAAGATCAAGTGCTTCTGGTGTGGAGAAATGGGGCATTATGCCACACAATGCCCTCTTAAGAAAAAGGATAAAGAGGAGAAGGAAGATCCACATGCAGGAGTTGCCAAGATTGAGGCAGAGAAATATTGTGCTATGTTAGCTCATATTCCAAAAGGAGAAAAGTGGGTTGATATGGATTTGTAGATCCAGAATCTACAAGGAGGCGAGATCCTTGAGTATTTCCGAAATCTTGGATCACATGTGAGCTATGATAGCCTAAAGACAGTAGCAGGATGGACAGTTGCAGCAGAAGATGATGAGATGATGCAGTGGCTAGCAGTACTAGAGCCTGATCAACGCAAAGAGGGAGCAGCAGCAACAGCAGTTGAGCAGCAGCATCGCAGTGCACACTGGTGCAGCGCAGTGCAGAGTAGCAACAACACAGTGTTTTTAGAGAGCTAGTGCAGAAACTAGCAGCAGTCAGTCTTATTTTTCAGTTGCAGATCTACTTGTCCAATTTCGGATGTTTTTCTGTTGCAATCAGCAATAGTGCAGCAGCAGCAGCTCAGTGCACAGGTGGTGCAGCGCAGAGCATAGTAGTGCTCACGCAATGCAGCAACATGGTTGCTGAATTTAGAGGGACTTGCAGTACAGTGCAGAGTCAGCAGCAGTACAGTTGCAACATTTTTGTGCAGTGTTGGTGAGCAGCATCAACAACACAACAACAAATGTTACAGAAGTCAGTTCAACAACACATTGAGTTGTCTTGCTAGAGCACTTTCCTCGCTAAGAGGGAGTGTTGATTTATGGTAGCATCGGATGTGCTCTAGCGTTGTCATTTTGTCTATAGGCTAAGACACATGTATTCCATAAAACCTATAAATGGTTTTGGAAAATTCCACTTAGAGATGATTTAATTAAATTATTTAATCATTTTTTAATGTTTTCCTAAGTCTAAACCTAGGGAATTTGATTAATTAAAGGGTATTAATTAAATCAAGTGTGAATCTTCTAGATAAAGTCATGGATCACCTCCAAGTTAATCTTAGCCCTTGATTATGTTTTAATCTTGGTCGTTGAAGAGTCAATGAAAGATTATAAGGAGGGTGAGGGGCCTATGGAAAATACACTTGACACTTGAGCCATTGAGGTTTTTCGAATTTGTGTGAGGAAACACAGCTTTTGATCAAGAACAAATCATTAGGGCTGGGTTTGCCAAGTGATTTGATTCAGTGATCAGATCCAGAGAGGGGCATAAGCAAATATTGGTCAGGAGGGCCAAGAATACATTTCAGAGAGAGGCAACATCAACGCAGGAGAGAGACAGTGCAGTTTCTGGCTAGGGTGACACAGTTACTACAGAGAATCACGCAGAGACAACGCAGTGTCTCTTGGAGTGTTCTGAACCAGGAGGGCCAAGATCCAGCTTCAGATCAGCCAGATTAGCCACAGGAAGGGGTGACGCAGTCCCTCTAGCTTACCTACGTAGGCTTACGCAAATCTAGTGTAAGCAATCACGAAGAAGCAGTGAGGGCTTCATCAGCGTTGTTTTTGATCAGCCGGAGACTTGTTGAGTGAGGTATATCTCACAGTCATTTTTGTTGTCTAGATTTCTCTAAAGGGTTTGCCAAATGTTGGCACCCTAGTTGTATTCAAGATTCTGCTGCTTAATAATAGAAACCCTCAGATCTGCTGCACTGGTTTTCCCAAGTTGGGTTTTTCCGGGGACTTAGTCCAAAAATAATTTTGTCAATGTGGTTGTTTTTC